>CM056053.1:15704763-15912565 GCA_029574335.1 Rana kukunoris
TGGATCCAGGTCGGGGCCCCTGGAGTCCCCTAGGTCACGTTCCGTAGGGAGAGTGGGGAAGCAGAACACAGGACACAAGCGATAAGGATGGGTAAGCCAATGTCAGGGCAACAGGCAGACAAGGGTAACCAAGGGACAGGCCAAAAGTCAGGGAAACAAGCAAACAGGAGTATTCAGAGACGAGCCAAAATTGGTACACAGAAAGATTAACTTAGCACACAGCAGACAGGAACTCAAGCTACAAACAAAGTTGAACAGCACTGCAGACCTGCAGTGCAACAGTTAATATAGACTTCCTGGGATGGCCTGGGGTGGGACCATACAGGAAGGAGAGATGATGAAAGGGCACCCAGAACAGAGTCAGGCCTCTAATAAACACATGGAGACAGGTAAGCTGCCAGACTTTATTGCATATCCATGACAGAAGGCTTCCATTTGTGGATGGACATTTTATGGTTACACAACCTAGCCATATTGATTAAATATTTAAGTCCATCTGAGCCAACTATCTGGTATGTGCGGCATCAGTTCAAGGGCGGGTCTCCATACCGCCTGGCTTTGGCCCCACCCCCCGCAATGTTGAGCCATGTGTGATGCTGCTGGCAGTCTCACGTATGCACGGGATGCTATAAAGGCGTCGCCCCAGTCATTAAGCTTGTTGCCATTAACATGTAGACGCCAAGCTCCTGCCACAGTATATTTATAAGGTAGGTAATACTCTGTGACTTCTTGAAGCTGTCCACATTTAATACTTATTTCTAGTATTGTGGGTTAATACTGATGGACCTACCCATCCATTTCAGATACCTACACTGTACCATCATGAAACACCTGTCCTTATCACTGCAATGGCGACTTACTGTCTGGAAACGATGCCCCTGCGCCCTGGTAGCTGCTGGATTTTCTGCCACCTCAACTCCCGGGACGGACAGTTTCCTGGCCACATTCTCATCCCAGCTTGGTATACCTGTAAGTACCCAGACCTGACTTACTGTCTTCTCTGGTGAAAGTAAGTCAATATCCTGATTAGAATTAATTCTGTTATTTCAGATTCCCCCCTTTTGCATCCGCCCCTGAGGAGTGTTGTTTCTTACACGAAACGCGTCGGGCTTTGGATAGGATGTAGCTATGTGCGCAATTGGGACTCTTTTCAGACTTACAATTTTTTTATGACTTTTTTACATCTTTTTATCCTTATTACCATATACTGTCGTGTGCTGCTCAGCCTTTATGTGTTTATATAATCCTACCGACTTGATTTTAATTGGCATGTGTTTACCAACAACTGTACATTATGTATTTTTGGTTATGCTATGTGCTTCTGTACACGCTACCTGTTTTACATGTATTTATTATCACCACAATGGGCCAGATTCAGGTAGAGTTAGGCTGGCGGATCAATGGATCCGCCAGCCTAACTGTCACTTTAAGCCGGCGTTTTTGTTTTCTGTAACCAGAAAACAAGAAACGCCGGGTTGGAGTTCCGATGCGATCGGCGTAATTGAATTTCGCCATCGCATCGTTACTTCAACTTAAAAATGGCGCCGGGGGCGTTCCCGCCGATTTACGCTCAAAAAATATGTTAATGAGCGGAAATCGGCAATTCACGATCTTTTTCGGGCGCGACGCAGTGACTTTACGACGTTTCCGGAAGCGTTACGCGGCGTATAGATAAAGCAGCCCCCTAGTGGAATATCCTATGTTAGGTATAGGCGTCGTCATCGCGTCGAAAAAAAAACAAATCGCGCCGTTTGCGTAAAACATTCATGAATGGGGACGTGACGTCATTGACGTTCACTGACAGAACTTGGAGCATGCGCACTGGGATGCATTGACACTCGACGCATGCGCAGTACGTTCGCCGCGGGATCGCGCTTATTTTAAATAATACGCGCCCCGTACCCGCCCAATTTGAATTACGCCGGCTCATTTGCGATACGCTGCCGCAACTTTAGGAGCGAGTGCTTCATGAATAACAGCACTTGCTCCTAAAATTTCTGCAGCGTAACGTAAATGAGATGCGTTACTCCAGAGCAAAGATGCTCTGATCTACCTGAATCTGGCCCAATATACGCATTCAATATCCATTTGTCTAATTTATTTTTCACCCCACTGGCCCACTGTTTCATTCAAAGTCCCAAATTTCCCTTCTTTTTTTATTTCCTTGAATACGGGATGGAGATGCATCATTGATGCAATCTCATTTAACCACTTGACCACTGGGCCTATTCTGGCACTTCTCTCCTTCATGTCAAAATCTATTTTTTTTGCTAGAAAATTATTCAGAACCCCCAAACATTATATATATTTTTTTTAGCAGACACCCTAGGGAATAAAATGGCGGTCGTTGCAACTTTTTTTCTCGCACGGTATTTGCGCAATCATTTTTCAAACGACTTTTTTTGGGAAAAACAGTTAACAAAACAGTTAAGTTAGCCCAATTTTTTTTTAAATGTTAAAGATGATGTTACGCCGACTAAATAGATACCTAACATGTCACTCTTTAACATTGCGCACAGTCATGGAATGGCGCCAAACTTCGGTACTTAATAATCTCCATAGGGGACGCTTTACATTTTTCTACAGGTTACTATTTTCGAGTTACAGAGGAGGTCTAGTGTTAGAATAGTTGCACACGCTCTACACACACGACGATACCTCACATGTGGCGTTTACATATGTGGGCGGGACTTGCATGCATGTTTGCTTCTGAGCGCAAGCTACCGGGGACAGGGGCGTTTAAAAAATAAAATAAAAAAAAATTAATTTAACGTAATTTTTTTATTTTTACACTTTTCTTTTTTACATTTTTTTTTATTACTTTTATTCCTATTACAAGGAATGTAAACATCCCTGGTAATAGAAATCACTGTGACATGTCCTCTTTATGGAGAGAGGCGGGGTCATTAAGACCTCACATCTCTCCTCCAGGCTTACAAGCATGAGATCGTGAAAAAAATTTCACTGATCTCATGCCAACAGCCGCGATTGCGGCTTTGTTTACTTGCGTACCCTTGCGCGACGTTATGACATCCGACGGTCATAGAGATGACTGGTGACCATCTGGTCACCAGACATCTCTAAGCTTCCCAGCCTGGCCAGCCGATTCGTTCTCCGGGCCCTCAATGGCACGGGAGAGCCCGGAGAAGCACCGTATGGGGCCGGGGATGGGGGGGCTCCCGCTGCCTATAAAAACGATCAAGCGGCAGAACTACCACTATGATGATTCTTATGGTGCAGAGAATCGGCGGCTGAAGACGGTGGTAACTGAATGATGCCTGTAGCTGCCCCATCATTCAGATATCACCGCACAATTCGAGAATGTCCATGGACATCCTCGGTTGTTAAAGCGGAGGTTCGGTAAAAAAAAAAAATTAAGTCAGCAGCTACTAACACTGTAGCTGCTGACTTTTAATAAGGGCACTTACCTGTCTATAGTCGCCAGCGATGTCGGCACCCGCCAAGGCCGATCCTGGCAGGTCCAGGCGCCGCCATCCACAGTAAGGGAAACAGACAGTGAAGCCATGCGGCTTCACTGCCCATTTCCTACTGTGCATGCACGAGCAGCACGGCGCTTTGTGAATGGGCCGGCTGCTTTCTGGGATACACACAGTTCCCAGAATGCAGCGCGCCCCATTCACAAGAAGAAACCGAGTGTAGGAGGAGGAAGAGAATCCACCGCGAATGGATGGATGAAGAGGCACATTCGGGACTTCCGCATAGCAACAGCTATTTCGGGTGAGTAAAAGATTTTTTTTTTTTTTTTGGAGGACATTTTTTTTTCAGGCTGGAACTCCACTTTAAGTGGTTAACCACTTGATACCCACGGCGGGCGGGTAACTCTCTGTTCCTGACTGCACGTCATATGATGTCATGTCATATAAATCGGCTAGGGGTGCGCACCCGTCGCGTCACTGAGAAGCCCGTGCGTGTGCCCAGCGGCCGCGATGGCCGCCGGGCACACGCGATTGCCGACAATTGAGCTGGGACGTGGAGCTCTGTGTGTCGGTCACCTCCCCCAGTCACCCTCCCCTCCCCCTACAGTTAGAACATACCTAGGATATACATTTAACCCCTTCCCCGCCCCTAGTGGTTAACCCCTTCCCTGCCAGTTACATTTATACAGTACAGTTATCAATGCATATTCATAGCATTGTTCACTGTATAAATGTAAATGGTCCCAAAAATGTGTCAAAAGTGTCCGATGTGTCCGCTATAATGTCCCAGTTCCGAAAAAAATCGCAGATCGCTGCCATTCCTAGTAAAAAAAAAAAAAAATCATAATTATGTCACCCTATTTTGTAGGCAATATAACTTTTGCGCAAACCAGTCACTATACGGTTATTGCGATTTTTTTTTACCAAAAATATGTAGAAGAATACGTATCGGCCTAAACTGAGATAAAAAATTTTTTTTTTTTTTTTAAATGGGATATTTATTATAGCAAAAAGCAAAAAATATTGTGTCTTTTTTCAAAATTGTCGCTCTTTTTTTGTTTATAGTGCAAAAAAAAAAAATGCACGGGCGATCAAATACCACCAAAAGAAAGCTCTATTTGTGGGGAAAAAAAGATGTCAATTTTGTTTGGGAGCCACGTCGCACGACCGCACAATTGTCAGTTAAAGCGACGCAGTGCCGGAAGCTAAAATTTTGTCTGGGCAGGAAGGGGGTGTAGGTGCACAGTAGGCAAGTGGTTAAAGTCCGAAAACGCCGATCAGCGCCCCCCCTCATTTTTCTAATATTTTTATAAGGACCTATAAATAAATAGTTGCGGAACGAATCATTTGAGTTTCCATTATTTCTTTTGGGAAAATTTGCTTTGATATACAAGTGCTTTGGATTACAAGCATGTTTCCGAAACGAATTATGCTCACACTCCAAGGTTTTATTGCACCTGAAACAAAATAAATCTCTAAAAAATGTTACTGAGCTCAGTGCCGATTCCCCTTCCTGACTGAGGTTACAATGACAAAGTCGTTTCAGGACAGAAGAAGCGAAAACCAAATTTTCCAATAACAGTTCTAGTCAACCAGATATGCATAATTTAATAAATTAAAAAATAAACGCCTCCAAGCGTTCTCGTCTGGGTTTTATAACCGACATGAAATAAATAAATAAATAAATGAAAACCCCTATTCTCTCATCTTTTGGAAGGAGAGAGCCATCGCTCATCCTCTGCAGGGATTAAGTTAATGGATATTTGGTATGAAAGTATGAAAGAGTAAACAAGCACTCCACCCCCCCGGAGACCGCGTCAAACGAGAGCGCCTCGCAGTTGGCGCTTAATTGAGTAACTCGAGCCTGTTCAGGGACACCGCATGGAGCAGGTCAGCCTGTAATTTACTAATCTCTTCAGCAGTCTGTCAACCTTCATTTCGTTTTAACATCACTAATTTAATTTCATGTATGATACAATATTGACTGGTGGCATAATGGAGACGGCTACGGCGCAGCCAAGAGCCGCTACAGGAAGAAGAGCGAGGACTCCGAGGAGGGAAGATTTCAGGCTGGGAAGTCAATTCAATGTGGCTCCAAGTTCGGGGGTCCCAGAAGGGAACTGAATGAAACTTGGACATTAGGAGTATTCTTTCAGAACAGTAGAGTGCTACGCCCTCATGTTCTTGGAACAACTATACCAGTGCTCGGGCATAGCTTCTAAATATTAAAGGCAAATTCCAGATGGGAAACAAAGCAATGCTTTTCAAATAAATATAATGGCCGGGAGGCCAATATGGAGGGATCACTTGACAAGTTTGGGAGAAATATGCTGAATGGTCTAACTTCTAGCAGCTGCAAGATCATCAGACACTGCACACAGTGGTATGTCTCTACTCACAGATCCTGGTAAAGATCAGTCCAGAGATATGACCTCTGGCAAATTAGCCCGGCTTCCTATACCAGACACAAACAGCCCCCTCCCCTTGAGCCCTTGGATCCATTCCCTCAAGGGGAGAGAATAATCATCTTTTCAGGGTTCCAGCTTATTTAACAGTAACCCAGCCACCTTCTGGGCACAACTTGCCAGGAGTTAGCTAGGCCCTACTTAATCCCAGCACCACCTCTTCGGGCACTGCCAGCCTGCTTGGCTGCATCTGCCCCTTTTGCTAGCCCTTCTGGCTACTTACCACAGTCCTCCCAGACTGCCACACTCACCAGTCACCCGTCCTGTCTTCTCCCTGGAGATCTCCTGGATGTGCTAGCTGGCTCCTGCTGTCTTCACTGACTGTTCCTCCGGTGCCTCTGGACAGGACTCCTCTGTGTGTCTTAAGATGATCCCTCCAGCACCTGAGTCACAGACTTGAGATCACCCCCCCCCCCCCAGACTAGGGATTTACCCTCAAGATGCCACCAACAGCCTTCTCAGCCCTCCATCTCCAGCTTCAACTCCACTGCCCCTGCTGGCCTGACCCTGAGTATTTAAGAGGGGCCTACCCACTGTCAGACCTTTTGCAGGCGATAGGCTGGGGCCCTCCTCAATAATCCAGGCATCTCCTCCTAACCTCCCTCCTATTCTTCTGGAAGCTTCTCCAAGGTTCCAGAAAGTAGGGGGGGGGGGCACCAGAGGTGCAGCCTGATGATTCATCCAGCTTTCCAGCGTGACTCACCCTGACCCAACTCAACACAGGCTTGGCTGCCAGCCCAGCCTAAATTTACCTAGCAAACACCAACCTCATCCCTCAATTGGGAGCAGGTTGGAGCCATGGAACTCTGTAAGTTGAGGTGGTAGATTCCTTTTGAGGAAACTATTCAAAAAGGATTGAGAAACTAAAATTTCGGCGGGTGCTCGCCTGCAAAAATATGTGGACTCTGGGAAGACAGCTACATACTGTGAAGCAGCTCTTTAGGATCTACTATTGGTCACTCTGCCCTAATTACCAGGGCCTTAATAACAGGCCTCCCATTTTTGGTTTGGACTCTGATTTTGCCAAATGGTGGTTGATGCTTTTATTATACATCAGGATTTTGCATGACTGTATCCTGCCTCATTAGTGGCCCAGAGTTTCTCTCCTCTACCCAGTGGATGCATTATAGTCAACGGGTTACACATCTGTAACACTTTGATATATACATATATTAGATTGGGTGTTCCGGCTCTGTCTGCTTTTGTCTAGACTTGTGGGATGTACCTATACCCCTGGACACAGGATCACCAGCACCTACCCAGTATTTGTCCTGAAGAAGATAATATCTAACGAAATGTGTTGATGAGCACGTTTTGGAGGCGATATTGGATCAAACGTTCTTTATTAGACATACTATTAAGTCAACTTTTTCTACCTCAGATTCAAGATTCATAACTGCATTCTTATTGGGTGACTGGTAACTGGTAACTGTGTCCACATCGGCTGTTGATTTGTGTGTTTTCTATGTTTTTTTATTCATGTAGTAATAAAATTTATAATTTTTTAATCAGTTCTCTCATTCTGTGCCCACAAAGTCCACTTATGTTTTAAGTTTCTTTCAGGCCTCGTACACACAATCAAATCTGTCTGCTGGAAACGGTCGGCCCGACCGTCCCAGCAAACAGATTCGACCGCGTGTACGGGCAAGCCGACGGATTTGGCCACCCGACAGATTTCAAAGCATGCAGTTACCTAACGCAGCCCCTTTTAAGGGTAACGAGTAATCTACGTGATTACTCTTCCCCTCATGGTAAAGCAGTTCCCATTACTTTCATAACTGCATTCTTATTGGGTGACTGGTAACTGGTAACTGTGTCCACATCGGCTGTTGATTTGTGTGTTTTCTATGTTTTTTTATTCATGTAGTAATAACATTTATAATTTTTTAATCAGTTCTCTCATTCTGTGCCCACAAAGTCCACTTATGTTTTAAGTTTCTTTCAGGCCTCGTACACACAATCAAATCTGTCTGCTGGAAACGGTCGGCCCGACCGTCCCAGCAAACAGATTCGACCGCGTGTACGGGCAAGCCGACGGATTTGGCCACCCGACAGATTTCAAAGCATGCAGTTACCTAACGCAGCCCCTTTTAAGGGTAACGAGTAATCTACGTGATTACTCTTCCCCTCATGGTAAAGCAGTTCCCATTACTTGGGCGGCATTACCGCAATTGCATCTACCGCCACTAGATGGCAGCAGAGTAATTGCTTCTGCCGGCGCTGTGAACATAAATATGGGTGGAACTTCGCTTTAGAATCATGTGACCGCTGTGTTGGCCTGTCACAGCGGTGTGAAAACTCCCAATCGCAAGGAGCCCTGGATACAATGAGCCCCACCCGCCTCACACTAACCTATCACCGGGGAACAACTCACATCGATCACACACACTGTGTGCGCAACCTGATAAATGATCCGGGGAACACATGGCTGGAACAAAATGTTCCACAGAACAAACGTTCCCTATACAACACAGTGTACACAGCGACATCTAGTGGTCAACATGGTAAGTGCAGGACACCTATACAGACCAATGATCAGCAGGTTATTTTTGGTCAGTGATTTCATCTCTTCATCAGACAACAAAGAAAAATCTGACATCCCCATTCCAGATCCCTTCCATCTAATAAAGCTTATACAAGATAAACAAAATAATAAACAATAAACTATAGAAAATTCTAATAAAGCCTAATATAAGATTTTAAATTACAGACTCTGTAAACGTCAAGGGAATGTATATTATAAACATACATTTTAATCCAGCTTATATTTTGGATGTAATATGTAGCAGATGGATAAGGGTTTTAGGTCCTATTAGCTGCACATACATGGTGGGACGGATGCACCTAGGCTGTGATATACACGAGATCACCATTTGTTTCTGGTTTTCTTCTCTCAAGGATCTGGCATTCTTTTGTCTTGGAGTATTAACTCACTGCTCCCTGGCAAGCGCCCGTCATCTGCTTCTCAAGAAAGCATTGTAGAATATTAAAAAGAAAAATTCAGTTACTTTGCTGAGTAACTAATTACTTTTTCAATGTAGTAACTGAGTCACTAACGCAATTACTTTTTCGGAGAAGTAATTTGTAACTGTAACTAATTACTTTTTTAAAGTAAGATGAGCAACACTGCTGGTTAGTATGCTAACCAGCAGACATGTCTTCTCGCACACGCGCCGAATGATTTCGACGCATGCGCGGAAGTGTTTTACTTCCTGGTGCGGTGACGTGGCGGCGTCAACGTCACCGCCACGTCACCGACACGTCAGCGCGCTGTCTGCTGGCGGGATTTTGGTTTGCTCGTGTGTACACGCGAGAAAACCAAAATGCCAGCAGACAGATCTGTTCAAATCGGTCGGTCCGACCGATTTGAACAGATAGATTGACTCGTGTGTACGAGGCCTCAGATGTTGTCATGGTGAGGGTCCTCCTTTCCTATATTTTGAAGAAACGAGTCTACTGCCGCCCACCTTGAGAGCGGTTCAGTCATTAGTAAGGTCTCGATTGAGAAGGGATCCAGTCCCTCTGGAGCTTAAGGAAGGTATGCTTTGTGAAGGCGTATTTACTGTTAATTGTTCCTTACTGTGCAGAAGAAGACTTGAAGAAGATTGGAGTGTTTGCCGGTTTATTGGATGAAAGCTGTGTTGTGTTGCCTTTTTCCCTTGATACCTCCACTACAAAGCATGATCCCGCTACGTGCTCCTGTTTGGTCTGTTAAATATACCATTGAAAGCATTTTGTTATATCCTACCTGACATTTGGTGATCTGATAACTTAATCTGATACTCCGAGATATATTTTAAAAGCGGCACGCTTGGTTTAGTGCTGGAAAACTATTTTTGATAGATACAAAGTGCATTTTATATACAACTGTAGCGTCCCCCCCCCCCATTGGTGGGGTGCTACGCTAAAGTTAGTGGGGAATGGGAGAGTTAAGTTACTCCTATTCACAAATTGCCTAAATTTGGGCCGCTGCCATTTGGAATTGGCCTGTTAGGTCGGTCTGCATGTCAGGGGGGTGGTATTACCCCTGAATGACAGCCGGCGCTAGAGGGGGTTCTGACAGATCCACCTTCTCCCAGCAGCCAATCAGAGGAGCGTTTCTTTCTCTGGACGTGGTGGCAGGAGGGTATATATGGGGCAGTGGCCTGTGAGAGGTGTGCTTTTGCGGGGCCCGAGTTCCAGGTGCGGCATCCACCTTCAGGGTGCGCGCATCCATGGGCCCCGCCATCGAGACCTGCATGGTCGAGGTTGCGTACCCAGCTGAACTTTGTTCTGATGCAGTGAGGAGCCCCATCGGCTTGCTGGGTCCCAGATCCTAAGCGGGAGCTGAACGGTGGGGGATTGGCTCAGGAGAACCCAGAGGCAGAGGTTGTCTGCGAGGCCTGGACGAACCACCGGGGATCCGGTCATCACGCCACATGACAGGTACACTTTAGCTGTCAATCGGTGACCTTGAAATTGGACTTACTGGGAGGAATCATTGGTTCTAACCTTTGACAAACCTAAGAGAAATTCACCAGGCCTGTGGCAGAGGCCCTGTTTCCTCCCAGTGACTTTGTTTAAAAATGGCCCTTTGGCTGCCAGGCTCAAGTGAATCGCCTGTCCGGGGGCACTTTACCCACTCTGGCGAGAGTGGCGACGTTTGAACTTGACTGTGCTGAGAGCAGGTTTGCTCTCTCTTTGATATCCAAGGCCTGATACTACAGTTCTCTCCTTGCTCATCAACCTTTTCTCTATCGTGTGCCATGTTGATGTTGGCCATGTTGGGCCTTGGAATAAAGCATTGAAAACTCAAGTCGACGTCTGTACACTTGCTCTTTAACCACCTTCACTAATATTATGCCTAGACAAGAATCATTGGTAACCTAACCTGCCGGTCCCAAACTAATCAGAGGGCTCCTTCGGGGGTGAGCGCTACACAACTATATAGATCAGACCAAAATAAGGGAAAAGTGAGGAGGAATGAGGGACATTGCTTCAAATCAGGGACAGTCCCTCGAAATCAGGGACAGTTGGGAGCTATGGAATAATGCTCCAGTATGCGGGAAGAATAGTACCTCATTGGTTGTAGTCAGCGGGAGTCGGATCACTGGGGAGAGAAGAGTGAGGAAATGCTTTCTCCTGCCTGCAGCAAACTGATGACATCTTTAAAGCCTATTATTATTATTATTATACAAGATTTATATAGCGCCAACAAAGATTTATATATCGCCTATTCAAAGTCATGCAGCTGAAGTGCAAGTGGTCAGTGGAATAATGCTCTAGTAAGTGGAAAGAATAATACCTCATTACTGGTATACTGGTATAATAGTAGGGCGACCAGACATCCCAAGTCTGTCCCCGGTTTGTCCCCGGATTGGATTTGAACAGGGGCTGGGGCAATTTCAAAGACAGTCAGTGCAAAATAAAAATAAAAATCTGAATTGCACATCCCCGCTCCGCCGCTCTTACTAGCTTAGGGGGTGTATTTTTTTCCATTATCTGTGCCCCTTTCTGATGATCATGTGCTGGTCGGAGCGAAGGGAATACTTCTTCCGTTTCGGGAGCATGCCCATTCAGCTCGGTTTGCATGTTCTTCCGCCTTGGCTCAAATCCTGACCATTCGCCTGTCTGCTTATCTCCTTGCCTTCCCTGGCGGAGAGATCTTCCCCCGTTTCCCACCCAGTAGTAGCCGGGCCAGGAGAGTAAGAATTGACAGGCTGTGAGGGGGGGTCAGCGGCGATGGGCAGAGAGTCGCTGATTGCCACCATTAGTAAAAAAATAATATATGTCCCCGGATTTAATTTAAAAAATCTGGTCACCTTAGAAATAGAGTCTCATCAACAATGTTGGTGGGGGGAATAGTGCCCCCGTTGTATTCTCCATCATATGTTTCAGATAGAGCAGTACTGCCTCATGGTTGGTGTGAGTGGGAGTCTGATCACTAGGGGTGAGGAGACTGAGGAAATGCTTCCTCCCAATGGTCCCCACCCTGTTTTTTGTTTTGTTTGTTTTTTGCATTACACCTGTAAGAGGCCCGATGGTCCCCAGGGCCTTTTACAGGCCCGACCTGCCCCCCTCCCGTTGTTTTGTTTTTTGCCTGCCTAAAGCTGTGTAAGGGGCCCGATGGTCCCCAGGGCCTTTTACAGGCCTGGCCTGCCCCACTCCGGTTGTTTTGTTTTTTGCCTGCCTAAAACTGTGTAAGGGGCCCAAAAATTTGTGATGGCTGCCCTGCTTCCTCCTGCCTGCAGCAGACTGATGACATTATCTCAGCCTAGTCAAAGTCACTCAGCTGGAGCTCAAGAAAGGGTTTTAAATAGGGCTGTGCAAATTAACTTTTAATTAATTGATTAATCTTTAATTTTTTTTGATCGATCAAAATCTTTTTGATCGATTAAAATTATTTTGATTGGTACTCGCCTCTCCGCCGCCTTCTGGCCCTTTAGGGAGTTCTGTCGGAGATCCGATGATGTCACGGACACCGGCTGGGCTTGCCGTGTCCATCTGAAGGGCTCCTTTGCTGTGCCTTCATATCTGCATGCTGGCGGGACCTTACTATCTGCCACACACAAGGGCTGTTACATTTCCCTCTATCACTTCCCTCTATCAACCTGGGATTCTACAGCCATCCACTGGGAGTTGTGATAGTTCCCTTCACGGGACATCTACATGCCGACGGACTGATGTTACCCCTCCTCATCTGGATTCAGCAGTGGTATCGTTGTACACATTTTTATACCAGTATCATACTTAGCTACATGTTTTTATGACTGCTTTTGCTACCGTTTGGTATTACTCGCACCATTTTTACAGTTTATGTAGCTACATCGATTTTATCTCCAGCGCAATATTTATTTGGTTACCTGCTTGGAGACTATAAAAGTTATAATGCTATTCCCATCGAGCGCTGCCTTTGTGTGTTTTTTGTATCCTGCTATCCATTTTTCCAGTGGTTGGGAGCTGCACTGGGAATCAGCCTGCAAGGAGATCAGCTAAAAGTAGTTGGATCTGTAAGTGCGTTATAATTAATCGAAATTAGTCGATTAATCGATTAAAAAAACAAAAAACGATTAATCGAACACAAAAATTTTGATCAGTAACAGCCCTATTTTTAAATGATAAAAGAACTTTTCGAAGACAAATTATTTTGCTGTGTATTGAGACAGGCCAGCAATTCATTGTAAAGTTACTGGTCCACGTTAAAAAAAAAAAAAAAAAAGTCTCTTCAATTCAATCAGACTCTGTGGGCCAGATTCAGATACACTTAATTTTGCGCTGCGTAATCGAAATACTCTACGTTGCCGTATTTTCCCAGGCTCTACATCGAATTCTGGTAGATTTTTGCCCGTACGCTACGGCGGCGTAGTCTATTTCTCGCCGCGTAATCGAAATACGATTAGGGGGCGTGAAGCATTTAAATTAGGCGCGTCCCTGCGGCGATCGAACTGCGCATGCTCCGTTCAGAAATTTCCCGCCGTGCATTGCGCGAAATCACGTCGTTACGTCATTCGTTGTTTGAGTAGCGTCATTTGCGAACATTCCTATTCCCGGACGACTTACGTAAAAAAAATTATAAAAGACCTCGGAAAACGTTGAAATTCGACGCGGGAACGACGGCCATACTTAACATGGGCTGTCTAATATTAGAGCAGCAAAAAGCTGGTATAGTGTTACGCAAAAAAAAGATGACTAAAGGTGCCGTAAGAGATTGCGATTGAAGATCGTAATTTCTGGGATCGCCGGCAAAAGCTCATTAGCATACCCCGACGCGGAAAACGACGGGAAGTCCACCCAGTGGCCGCAATTTTATTGCAGCGTAGATCCGAAGGCGTACGAACACGTAATCCAGTCGAATTGAAGCCCGCAGCCGTCTATTCATGGTTTGAGGTTTCCGACTAGCTAAAAAACGCGCGTAATTTGAAATTACTCCAGTCTAACACCAGTTAGACAGGAGTTACGGCTCTCTGAATCTGGCCCTAATTCTGTATAAAAATATATTACTTTTCATGAACAGCCCTTGTAAGACCTTCACAACTAAGGACACGGTCCGGGTTCCCTCCCCTCGCCGTCCACTTCCCGGCATCTAGAGCGACTTTTAATAGCTGGATTTAGTGTTAGAGCCGGAATGGACGGAGACAGGCTTTGTAGAGCGAGCGGGGTTATTCCCATTAGAAAAACACAATTTTCTAGCACATATTTCACACCATATGCTTGTAATTAGGATAACCAGAAACATCTGTGTGTTTACACTCGTCCTCTCATCTGTCATTGCCGCGCAAATTACTAATAGAGCAATCTCAAAGTTTACTTCTCCGCTAATCCATCCTCCAGATGACAAATACTTGTATTTGTCTTCTCAGTTTTCCCACTTCTGGCTCACATGTTTCATCCCGTCTATAAAAAGAAGATGTCCGGAGTAATTAGGAAGATTGTTTTAGCAAGGAGTCGCCATTGGAATCATAAAATACACTAAAATGATATACAGTAAAACCTTGGCTTGTGAGCATAATGCGTTCCAAAAACATGCTTGTAATCCAAAGCACTTGTATATCAAAACAGTTTTTTTTAAATAGTATAAAAGAGAAGAGAGGCACCTCTAAGGCCGCGTACACACGATCGAACATGTCCGCTGAAACTGGTCCGCAGACCAGTTTCAGCGGACATGTTCGATGGTGTGTACGGCCTATCGGACCGTTTTCCAGCGGACCAAAGTTTCAAAACCTGCTTTCAAACCTGTCCGCTGTAAACCTGTCCGTCGGACAGGTTCGATGGTTAGTACACAAAATCATCGGACCAAAAACCCGCGCATGCTCAGAATCAAGTCGACGCATGCTTGGAAGCATTGAACTTCGTTTTTTCATCACGTCGTTGTGTTCTACGTCACCACGTTCTGGTCCGAGGGGATTTTTGTCCGATGGCGTGTACGCACATCTGACCAACAGACCACTTCAGCGTGGTCCGATGAAAACGGTCCGTCGGTCAAGTTTCATCGGACATGTCTGATCGTGTGTACGCGGCCTAAGTGTAGAAATAGGTTGCTAAATCTTGTACCTTCATTATATGTAACCATATTGCTACACTTAGAGGCGCCTCTCTTCTCTTTTATACTCCGTTGTGACATGACGCTACTTTTATATCAAGACATCGCTTGTAGATCAAGGCAAAATGTATTAAAACATTTTGCTTGTGTAGCACTACCCCAGAAAGAGCTGCTGGTTATGATGGGATGGCGTGTTATCTCATGGCTCTAGGGTGAACGATGAATGCAATAGCAGTAAAGGAATGTCCGCAAATAGGAAGTCTCTTTATATGTGCTCTTTATTACCCAGCCGGGTAATAACAGGTAACAGGTGATGGAAATGGATAGATAAAGGTTGGAAGCAGATTCAGGCCTTGGATATGGAAACATTCCTGTCTCCGAGAACATTTAGATTTCCTTCACCACTCCAGACTGAGTGGATATAGAGTACCTGGACAGGCCTCTCACACCGACCTGGCAGCCAGAGTATCACTCGGAACTCAAAAGTAGGTCTCTCTCAGGCCCCGTACACACGACCGGCAGAATCCATCAAGAAACTCGGTGGGAGAGCTTTTTTGCACATTTTTCATCGAAGAAACTGTAGAGGAACTCGACGAGCCAAAAAGAGAGCAAGTTCTCTTTTTCCTCGACGGGAATGGAGAAAATTGGCTCGTCGAGTTCCTCGACAGCCGAACAAGGAACTTCGACAAGGAAAATGATGTGTTTCGCCCGACGAGTTCCTCGGTCGTGTGTACGGGGCCTCACAGATTTTGAGGGTGAACTTCAGAAAAGCGCCTCTGCCACAGGCCTTCCCTGATTGCGGTTTCGGAGGAGCCCCTCCTTGGTAAAGTTTGCCCTGAATCCTTCCGTTAACGTCGCCCAGGTACCGACTGAGAGAGGAGTCAATCCCTCAGTGTCCAGTACCTTGATCCCGATGGTTCATCTCAATACTGTTGGACTGCCAGCCTCTCCTTGGCGCTCCTCAACTGGACCTCCCCACCGAACAGCTAAACTGGCTTGGTATCTTCAAAGTGGGGACTCAGTCGATCACTGAGCCCCCGTCCTGTGTGGGTGTCCCAGGTCCGAATGGCCCAGGATCCAGGAACAACGCGTAGCACCCACGCCCTGGCCAGGTAGCCCATAACGCTCGGGCGCGGTGATGTGGTCATCCTAAAGGTGGGTGCCACACTCCAGGAACAAAGAACCACCCAAGATGGCATCTGCCTCAAACGTACCCTCTAGGGGTCAGGAAGGAATTTTTTCCCTACCGGAGCATATTGGCCGAGCTCCGCCAGGGTTTTTTGCCTTCCTCTGGACCAAGCCGGGAGAGAGGAGTTTAGCCAATACCTCTCCCCACTGCCCTAAAATCCACCCCCCCCCCCTGGTGTATTGGCGATTATGGCATGTAGGCAATATTCTGCCGAAACCATTTGGAGTTTGAGGCAATGCACCGCAATACTGCCAGCCATCACCAAAAAAGCCCTAAGAAATGAGCGACTATTGAGAATCGATCATAGATCGACGGTCAGACATTTCAGTCATTTACCCCAGCTCAAGCACATATCATGTGCTCTGATCAATACTAGATCGGCAGTAAAACACCGACTAGAAATCCGCGACTTCATTCAACAAAGGGATCTAGATTGTCTTTTTATTACAGAGAGCTGGCTCACAGCCGACTGTAACACCATTCTAGGAGAACTGGTGCCAGAAAACTATTGTATTATTACAGAAAACAGAATAGGGCAAAGAGGAGGCGGCCTGGCGGTGATCTATAAGACTCATCTTACGATCACCAAACCAGTCCGCCAAAACCCTCTTCCATTCATGGAAACCCTTACTCTACAACTTCAAGCAAATTCAAAGGAGACCGTCCACATTCTGCTCTGCTATAGGCCGCCCGGCCCAAAATCGCAGCTGCTATCATCTTGGACGGATTTCTTCTCCACTTATACCCTCAACAGCAAACAACTTTTGCTGCTAGGGGATTTCAATCTCTGGGCAAACTCCTCACAAGACCCCATTGCCGACGCCTGTATTGACCACCTGGAAGGATTAGGATTGCAGCAACTAGTATGTGGGCCCACACATGCTTCAGGTCACACACTTGATCTTATTTTCAGACAAGCTCTGGAAATAAAGATTTGGGAAAATGAAAAATTGCCATGGACAGACCACCATGCAATTATATTCAGTATTACCACCATCCCCCCTACAACAAAAACATCAAGTCCAGTGACAACACACTGGACTAGATGTCAGAAGAAGCTCCACTCGGAACTCTTCAAAACGACTTTAAGGAAAAAGATAGAAACAACTCAGCCGCATCAAACGGCCGTTGAAACATTGGAAGCCATAAACTCGGCTATGCTACAGTCAGCCGACTTGGTAGCGCCAAAACGAAGAACCCGCATCCGGAAAAACAACCGCAGCTGGTTTAATAACCAGCTGTCGTTACTGAAGCAAGAACGCAGAAGGGCAGAATCTGCCTGGAAAAGATGTTCTTCAGAGCTAAACCTATCCATCTACAAGGCGACTACAAGAAAATACCACAAAGGAATTTTCCAAGCCAAGAAAAATTATTTTTCGGAGGCTATCAACGGTGCCCTAAACCGCCCCCGCGAACTCTTCAAGATGGTCACCCAGACCATGAAGCCAGGATGCATTGAAGCCCCCAGTTCAGACACACAAGAATTTTGCAATGAACTATCGGATTACTTCATTAATAAAATCGAGGTAATCCGCGAAAGCATTCAGCAAAACAATTCTCCCCCCAGCCCCCCCCGCAGCCTCTCACACAGCACCCATAGAAATTCTCCGATATCAGGTAAGTTCACCCTGGAACCCATCTCCATCGAGACCACCAAGAATGTCATTTGTACTCTGCGCAATGGCACAGCGCCAAATGACATTATCCCCACAAAACTGCTGAAGGAATGCGCCTACATCCTGGCTCCTCCCATCACGCAGCTTATCAACCAGTCTTTCTTGGAGGGCATAGTGCCCTCACAGTTGAAAGAGGGTATAATCCAACCCATCCTGAAGAAACCCTCCCTGGACCCCAAGGACCCACTCCACCGCCGTCCCATAACAAGCCTCAACGTACTCTCTAAGATAATGGAGAAAGTAGTGGTACAACAGCTGCAACTGCATCTAGATACCTACAAGCTACTTGACCCATTGCAATCAGGCTTCCGTCCCGGACATGGGACGGAAACAGCATTGCTGAAAGTATGGGACGATGTTCTCAAGGCCGCAGACGAAGGAGAATCTTGTCTCCTGGTTCTGTTGGACCTAAGTGCAGCTTTCGACACTGTAGACCACAAACTGTTACTGACTCGGCTTGCTGAAGTAGCCAGAGTCGCAGAAAGCGATTTATCTTGGTTCTCCTCTTTTTTGGAAAACCGATCGCAAACAGTGAAGTTAGGACCTTTTACGTCGGAAAAACGCACAGTAACATGCGGAGTCCCTCAAGGATCGCCTCTGTCACCAGTGCTGTTTAACATATATCTTCGTCCTCTTTTTGAGATTATCAGCAGCCAAAAACTGCTCTACCACTCATATGCAGATGATACGCAACTGTATTTCCGTATCTGCAACAGACAGGATCACCACCTCAATCTAGAGACATGTCTCTCTTTGATAGAGGACTGGATGACAAAGAGTTACCTTAAACTCAATGGAGCAAAAACAGAACTTCTTCTGTTTCACGCCAAGCGCAGGAATCAACTTTCAACAGCGTGGACCCCCCCGCCTATTTTGGGCAGAATCATCACCCCTAGCGCCAAAGTCAAAAGCCTAGGGGTCATTTTTGACTCCTTTATGACAATGGACGCTCAAATAGGGTCAGTAGTCAGCGGATCTCACCATCTACTGCGCCTACTACGCAGACTCACTCCGTTCATCCCTAAAGAAGATTTAGCGGTCGTGGTGGGAGCAATTGTAAACTCCAGGCTGGATTATGCAAATGCCCTTTACCTCGGCCTCCCCAAGTACCAAATCGCTCGTCTGCAAGTCGTTCAGAATACGGCCGCCAGACTTGTGACTGGGAAAAAACCGTGGGAATCCATCTCACCTTCTCTGAGAGCCCTTCATTGGCTGCCAGTTAAAGACAGAATTGCTTTTAAAGCTCTCTGTCTTACGCATAGATGTGTCTATGGGAATGCCCCCCTTTATTTATGCGAAATAATAAAAGCGCATAATCCCAATCGCGTTTTGCGATCCACGAATCAGAACCTGCTCCAGGTTCCGAAAGCCAACTTCAAGTCCAAAGGAGAAAGAAGATTCGCGATCCAAGGTCCCAGACTATGGAACGCTTTACCAACCACCATTCGGTTGGAGGAGAACCACCTAGCATTTAGGAAAAAGGTCAAGACTTTTCTCTTTTGATATCAAAGGAGACAGGAACAACAAGCGCCCAGAGGCGATTCAGTTCGCATGTGCCGCGCTATACAAGTTTTCATTCATTCATTCATTCATTCTCCCAGCATGCCCAGCGAGGCCCAAGCCTCCCGATTGGCTGCTGGGAAGAGCACCCAAATCCTGGCTCCACTGCTGCCGCCTGTCGGCTCGGGGTAGAACTACACCCCAGGTCCGACAGAACAAGCCCACAGTGCAGCCAAGCTGAAACAGAGAGCCCTACAATAATCAGAATTGAGATCAGAGTCACTTACACTCTGACCAATCCCACTAAATTTCACTAGCACCTGTACTTGGAAGTACATGGGCGCTACACTTGTCTTGCAAAACGCTCTCAAACCAAGTTACTGTAAGGTTTTACTGTACTTTTATGGCACGCTTGCACTGTTTGATCACTGGCCTTATGTTTTAACCACTTAAGCCCCGAGCCTGTTTTTCAGATTCGGTGTTTACGAGACTAAAACATTTTTTTTTGCTATAAAATTACTTAAAACCCCCAAACATTAAATATTTTTTTTCTAACACCCTAGAGAATAAAATGGCAGTCATTGCAATACTTTTTGTCACCCCGTATTTGCGCAGCGGTCTTACAAGCGCACTTTTTTTGGAAAAAAAAAAATTTTTTAAATTAAAAAAAAAAGACAACAATAAATTTGGCACAATTTTTTTAATTATTGTGAAAGATGATGTTACGCCGAGTAAAATGATACCCAACATGTCACGCTTAAAAATTGCGCCCGCTCGTGGCATGGCGTCAAACTTTTACACTTAAAAATCTCGATAGGCGACGTTAAAAAAATTCTACAGGTTGCTATTTTTAAGTTACAGAGGAGGTCTAGGGCTAGAATTATTACTCTCGCACTAACGATCGCGGCGATACCTCACTTGTGTGGTTTGAACACCGTTTTCACATGCTGGTGCTACTTGCGTATGCGTTCGCTTCTGCGTGCGAGCTCGTCGGGACGGGGCGCTTTAAAAAAAAAAATGTTGTTTTCATATTTATTTTACAATTTTTAACACTGAAATAAAAAAATAAAAATTTGATCACTTTTATTCCTATTACAAGGAATGTAAACATCCCTTGTAATAGAAAAAAGCATGACAGGTCCTCTTATATATGAGATCTGGGGGTCAAAAAGACCTCACATCTCATAGTTAGGCTTAAATGCAAAAAAAATAAAAATTGAAACTGACATTTTTTCAAATGACGAAAAAAAAAATGTTTCTTTAAGAAGCTGGGTGGGACTGACGTTTTGACGTCACTTCCGCCCAGCAGAGCTATGGGGATGGGTGGGGGCCAGGTTGGCTAACTCGCATCCCCACACAGATGGCAAAAGGACCCGATCGCCTCCGCCGCTACCGACGGCTACGGTAAGCGGCGGAGGGTGCAGGAGAGCAGCGGGAGGGGTGGGGGCCGATAACGGCGATTTCGCGGCAAATCTGCCGCGGAGACCGCCGTTATCGTTGGCACTGAAGAGATGGATATCTCGGTTGTGGCAGCAGCTGCTGCCGTTACCGAGATATCCATCTTTAAAGTGCCGACGTATAACGACGGTGGGAGGTCGGTAACTAGTTAAAGCTGAACGCCAGGCACAATATCTTTACATAGTTGGTAAGTGTAGCACCAGGGCCGTCTTTTAGGCAGGGCAAAAGGGGAAGCTGTCCTGGGCCCTGTCATTGTTGTGGGGACAAAAGCAGCTGCCTCATACTTGCCAACTATCCCAGTTTAAATTCCCTTGTCCCTTGAAGTTTTAGTCATGTGCTGTGCCCTGATATCTCAGTGTGAAGTGCTGCTACTAATGCTGCCCAGCTTTGCCCTATGGTGTACAGATGACTCACCTGCAGACCCTGTGTTTACATGTAAATAACTGTCATTCATATGTAAATAATCGGAGTATATATATGTAAATAGCGACATGATTTATATGTAAATAGCTGAGGCCGACGGCATTCATATGTAAATAAAGGCGGCATTCATATGTATATTATGCCCCTCTGCAGTGAAGAGATGATGTGCTGTAACCTCTAGCAACCAATCGGTGAGCAGTATTACTGTACAGTAATCTCTAGCAACCATTTACCAAGAAGAAATTATGTGCTGTAACCTCTAGCAACGAATCAGTGAGCTGTAATGTGTGCTGTAACCTCTAGCAACCAGTCAGTAAGTGGTAATGATATGCTGTAACCTCTGCCAACCAATCGCAATCACTACCTGATCTGATACAGTAAACTCATTAAGTCTAGCTGATATTTACTGTATGTCTCAGAGCAGGTGGAGAATTTTTTTGCCCAGGGTCCAATCAACATTAACCACTTAAGGACCCCTTACTGTACATATACGTTATTTTTTTAACAATGGATATCTCGGCAACGGCAGCAGCTGCTGCCACAAGCGAGATATCCAACTTTTCAGTTAGCGGTCCTTTAACGACAACGGTGGTCTCCGCGGCGCATTCGCCGCGAGATCATCGTTATCGGCGGCGGGAGAGGGGCCCCTCTCCCGCCGCTCTCCTGCGGCCTCTGTCGCTTACCGGAGCTGTCGGCAGCGGCGGAGGCGATCGGGTCCTCTCTCCTGCTCGGCTGGGATACGAGTGAGGGCAAGATGGCCCCCACCCGTCACCCTTAGCATAGCAGGGCGGAAGCAACGTCAAAACTTCACTCCCCCCCATGCTTCTTACAGCAAAGTCAAGACGCTCTCTACGTTGCAGATAGAGAAAGGAGCTGTGTGTTATTGGGCGTTCTGACTCTCCTGTAGTCCAAGGGAGGGGGCGAGCACGACACTCCACACCAGGGAGAAAGCCTTGCATTACTGTGTGGAGTTACAGACAAAATAACAGGAAGTGAGGATTTCTCAGAAGAAATAAGGACATTTAAAAGCAAAATGGAAGGATGAGGTAAGTGAAGGAGGACTGCACTAAGGGAAAGGAAGATATTTAGGGAAAGAAATTGTACATATACAACCCCTTTAAGCATGTTCTCAGTCTCCAATATCTCCTGTTCCAGTGTTTTGTCATGTGTGATCTTCATCTCCTATCATCTCCTTCAGCTTGTCTGCAGTCTCTGACAGCTTAATATAGTGTTACATTCACTGAATATTATGTGGGGCCCTATAGAGATGTCAGGGGCCACTCTTAGGTCACTCTATATCAGTGGTTCTCAACCTTTCTAGTGCCAGGACCCCTTGATAAAATTTCCCAGGTTGTAGGGACCCCTAACAGTTTATTTTCGTAGCGTGAGTTGTCAGCACCCAGGGCAAGACAAGTAATTTGCTCCCCTAACCCGCGGACATTTAGCGCTCCTTTAAAGCGGATGGTTCACCAAAAACAAATATTAAAAGCCAGCAGCAACAAATACTGCAGCTGCTGACTTTTAATATTAGGACACTTACCTGTCCTGGAGTCCAGCAGCGTCCGCAGCAGAGGATGAGCGATCGCTCGTCTCTCTGCTGCTCCCCCCTCCATCCACGGCGAGGGAACCAGGAAGTGAAGCGCTCCGGCTTCACTGCCCGGTTCCCTACGGCGCATGCACGAGTCGCGCTGCGCCCGCGATTGGCTCCCGCTGTGTGCTGGGAGCCGAGAGTTCCCAGCATACAACGGGAAAAGCCCGTCTTTTGCCCGAGACTGCGGGCCGGAAGTGGGCGCGGATACCTGTCTTTAGACAGGTATCTGCACCCCCCTCCCCCCTGAAAGGTGTCAAATGTGACACCGGAGGGGGGGAGGGTTCCAATCGGCGGATCTTCACTTTAGGGTGGAGATCCGATTTAACATTGCCTTCCACTCGTACAGTATTAAAACCCCTTGTGGTACATTTTAGGATGTACAACTCTTTCTCTTTGTTCTTCTTTTCTTTCCCCTTTATCTCTCTCATATCCTAATTTCTTGGTCTTTCTCTTATTCTTTCTCTCCCTTTTTCTTTGTTCCTCCCCCTATTTTCCTCTCCCTTCTATGTATTCTCTTTTTTTATTTTCCTTCTCTGACTCCTTGGTGCGGGAAAGTTCTGATGAGCCGACTTAGGGGCTCTTGATGAAGGTCATCTGCAGATGTGAGAATTGTAGTGGGGACTTTTAATGGCAACTCTAATCACAGGGAGTGTTACTCACTGTGTCTCCCACTTTGTGGTGTCTTGTAGCAGTGACACCTCTACCAAAATCAGGAGATAGGGTCTCCTCCAGCCCCTCCCACTTCACATTACTCACCAGTCAGCTGACCTCTAGTCTCTGCCCCCCAGGCATGCCGTGAAAGGCTGGGAGAGTTGTGCGGGCTTCAGGGACAGCCCATGATTTTGTGACCCCTGGCAAATCGTCATTCGACCCCTAAGGGGGTCCCGACCCCCAGGTTGAGAACCACTGCTCTATATCAATTAAGTTGACCTTCACTACTGTATAATAATATAATACAGCATCTGGAGTAACTTGTCTCGTAACGTTAAAAATTCATACCAAAGCGTTACGAAAATCCCCCTGGCCATAGAAGAAAATCAAACTTCAAACTTCGGAAGACTCTTTAATAAGACATCAAGTCAAATTTAAAGTACAAAAGCTAAAGAGCACATTTAATAGTCAGGAGCAGACATTTTTCAAGAGACGTGTACATGCGGTCAGACGTACTTCTTCATCCCAGGAACGTTTGCGGCTGTCTTATTAAAAAGGAATATTCCAAACGCATCGGAAATTTCTACAGCCACTAAGAGCCCAACATAAATTTTACATCAAACTTTAACCCTAATCTCCTGAGAGATTGCCTCCGAGAAGAATTGAGCCAAAGCATTCTAAGTAATAGCTGTGATATTAGGAGTCTATTGGTTGCTCGGGTATAAATGTTTGATGTTACCGCTCCAATTTAATCACATAAAAGAAAGAAACTTTAAAGGAGGACCACGTCCCTCAAGGCAGAAACTTACGAAAAGACTCGGCCTTGACAGAAGTGAAGCAATGCACATTTAAAGAGCAATTTCAAGTTAAAGCGATCTGTTAACCGCTAATTTTATCCAGTAAAGACAGTTCCGTCAAAGCTGTACTCGGTACGAAGACTTGTATGCAAAGAAATCGTTTTTTCGGGCCCTAAATGAATGCAAATGGCACAATAGAATAGAAAGTATACTCTCCTTCCTAGTGGCCCAACTCTCTCTGTGTAAGTAAATCAGAGAGAGTTTAAACTACTTGCTTTGTGTCCAAGTGTCATTTAAGGGTATACACAACATGTCTGAACCTAGAGTGTCAGAGGGGCTGGAGAGTTTACAGGGTCATGGCTGCACCGGAGAACATGCATTACTAAGCAACCCCCAAGGGGGCGGTGCCAGGGCCGATCCTAGGCAGGGTGCGCAGGGTGCTCCGCACCCAGGCACTGCAGAAGTGGGGGCGCTGAAGCTCCAAAGTGCTCCCTTTCCTCCTCCTTGTCTGTGTCCAGAGGCGGAGCACATGTAGCGCATACCTCCCACTGATGGGGGACACCGCTGTGGGGGGTTCTGATGGGAAACACCTGCTGTGGGGGATTCTGATGGGGGACACTAATGAAGACTTCTTAGGGGAGCATCTCTGTGTTTGAGTTGTAGCCATAGAAACGTTTGTAATGGGGAGGAGTTGGTGAAGATGACCATGCCCATGTGGGGGCGCCAGCAATATTTCTGCACCCAGGCGTCTGTGACCCTAGGGTTGGCCCTGGGCAGTGCTACATTTGGGGGCTTGTCCGGGATGTTCTCTGTTGCAGGCCCTAGTCAGCCCCATCACAAGCCAATGTGGGGGCAAGAGATGGACCCAGCTGCTGCAGTTGCCGGGGGAAAGCTCAAGGAGCCCGTATGGAGCAAAGCACTGTTTTGGAGATATCAAGAAGTGAGTGCACTAAGGAGATCTGACAGTGGGTGAAAGCCCTAGTCCCAGAGCAGAGGACTTACATACTGGATGTGAAGGTAGAACCTGCTCTGGACTGTGTTTGGGTGCTGATGGAGTGACAGGAAGATATACCTGTTTCCAGGAAGAGGAGGTGCCCGCTCGGGCGGTACCCCTGTGTATGAGGGAGGAGGCCACAGAGGGGCAGCTGTTACCACCATTCAGTGCTGAAAATTAGGATGACCATGTGTCCCGGATTGGCCGGGACAGTCCCGCATTTTGCAGGTCTGCCCCGGGCACATTCATTCAAGGACAATACAGTGTCCCAGAATGAAACTGACACAGCCACCCCCCGGGCCAATCTGATACACCCAAAAAAGGCCGCCACATCACCGCTTTACTCACTGAGAGTACTTGTCCTGGCTGGGAAAGCCTGTAGGAGCACAATCCCTGCCCCCTGCTTGTGATTGGAGAAATCATAAATCCCTCCTATTGTGTCCAATCACTGGGCTGTGATTCGTTACAGCACAAGATGATTTTTGGGAAGGGATGGTGTCTCTAAATGGTAGTTTGAAAATCTGGTCACCCTACTGGAAATGCGGGACCGGTCGGTCGGTATGGACTCCTGTGGGGTTAGTGCTCTCCCAGCCTCGTTCTCACAGACATGAGCCAGCTAGTTTGAGAGCTTGGTGAGAAATGGCTCCGATAATGAAAATCAAGGTTATAGAAGGGTTCGGTTCTTCTCACGGCAACTACCAACCCTGGCTGGGGAGGAGGAGTTCAAGACATGGATGAGTCAAGCCAATTAGCCCGTAGAAGAATGGACTATTTCAGAAGTTGTGAAATGGCACTGTTGAGGGTCTCAGAGGCCCTGCTGCAGAGGTAATTCGAAAACTGCAATCGGGAAAAAAGATTGTGTTGCTGTTTTTGGAAGGGTGGAAAAGACCTCCGATCTCTTGTACAAATTCAATCACACTCACCAGCAAAGAGGAGAGCAACTCTCTGAGTATATTTCTTGAGTAGACAGAATGTTACACCAGATCATTCTTAAGAAAGGCATCGATCCAAAGAATGCTGATCATGCTTATTAGACCAGGTCTTACAAGGGGCCCGCCCAAACCATCCTATTGTCCTTATTGTTGAACGGAGCCTAAACTGTCCCAACCTAGTCTGAACTGATGAGAGAAGTTCGGGAGGAAGAAGCCCTGTTGTCCACAGCGATCCCCCTTATAAATAAAATGTTACCTTGTCTTGGCCTGAAGAAAAGGTGGCAACCCTAAGTGTCAGGACCTTTAAGCCGACCCGGCAGCATGTTTTAGATGTAGATGCATCCTCCAAGCGAGTCACCAGGCCCTCTTTTACATGGTAGCCCCACTTTAGGACCAGGGAGCTACATGTGTTTACACACGTTGCGTCGCATCAAAATTGATCTAACATGTTTCGTTTGACAGGCCATGCTGCTTCTCAAACGCATCCATTGATGTCAATGTAAATGCGCTGCAAACGTATCACAAATGCCCCTTATGGCGTTTACAGTGCGTTTCCAGATGATAATAAAAAAATCCATACACTGGTCTGGTAAGCATTTTTGGAATGTGATGCAAACGCATCAAAAACACACCAAAAATGTGCCGTTAACATATCTTAACGTACTGGGTGTGTTAACCACTTAAAGACCAAGGGGCAGATTCACGTAGATCGGCGCATTATCATTCCGGCGTAGCGCACCACTTTTCCGTTAGACTTGCGCAATCTAGCCGCGTAATCCGGCGATTCACGTAGCTTTTACGCAAGAGCTTGCGCAAACGTAAGGTTTTTTCCGGAGGCGTAAGGAGGAGTAATACAAATTGGGAGGGACGTGGGCGTGTTACATTGAAATGAGCCGTGACCCCATGCAAATGAAGGGCCGGCCGACTCGCGCATGCGCGCGTGAAGGAAACCATGTCAGCTCCGTTGTGCGCATGCTCACAACTCGGGAGCGGCGCAATCAGTGAAATTGGAAATGGACTAGGGCAACTTTATGAACTACGCAGACAGCATAAATAGACACACACAAATGCACTTCCTTTGCAAAAATACATCCCTTTGTATCCCTCCCTATACAGCAAGGTGCTTTTGTTTGTTTGTGTCTTTGAGATATTTGGGGACTGTTTTGCAGAGTGATTTTTGTCTTTTATGTGTTTTCTTTGTTGTTATTTTGTTTAAATTATATTTTTGCTGGGCATTTTTTATTTACATTATATTTTTGCTGGGCATTTTTTATTTACATTATATTTTTGCTGGGCATTTTTTTTTTTTGCTCGTCATTTATTTAATTTTTTTGGTTCTGTTTGTGTATGATTTTGGAATGTGGGGGTGATATTCCTGCGGGAAAAGGGGTGTCACCCTCATTTGTGGTGGAGAAGTGATCCCCAGGTCTGTGTGAATGGTGTATGAATGTACAGTGACATAATTGGAGCCGTGGCGTGGCGTTGCAGCTCACAAGTCCTGCATGGTGGACTGGTGCCAATCCAATGTGATGAGGATGTGGGGTGTGTGTGCTAGGGACCACAGTGGTGTGCATGCATGCATTCTCATTGTGCCATGATTAATGTGTGTGTTTAACGTGCAAAGATGCATAATGTGAGCTGGCATGAGATGGGGTCATGAGATGGGGTCCCAGTGCATATGCAGAGTCACCTTGAAGGGAAAAGACAGGAGGATGTTAGTCATGCATGTGCCACTTGTGAGGTGTGCATCACGGGAGGGGATAGTCATGCCTGACTCCCATGTCACTCACCAACCAGCCAGCTGTCCCCATACATGTTCTGTTCGAAATCTGTGGGGATGGGGCTCTGATTGTATATGTAGCTGTCATGGGTGTCATGGGTGGTGCCATGTGTTGGGCTGCTGATGTCCTCCTGCAGGGTTGTGGTAATTCCATGATGGCATGAGGGGTGAATCTGAAGATGCGAGACACCTCAGAATCACTCATGCCAAAGATGTCTATGCGTGTGTGATATATCAAGTGAAGAGTGAGGGGCTTGTATCAGATAAGAATATTGTATTAGATTAATTTAAATTGTAAATTTTATGTAAGCAAATAAAAAAAAAAAAAAAAAACATCTCCCGTGCCCTCCTTAGTGCCATCCTCCGTGCCCTCATCCTTCTTTGTTCATCTAAAGTCAGTAGTATAGCTATGCGCGACGATGCCCCTGGCATGTTGGCATACAGATTGTTGGGCAACACGTGTGACTGCTGAACTCCTCACTAACAGTGTTGCTTTATCTGACAATTAGACTTTTTTTCAAAATTTAGACCAGCTTTTAGGTCCTCTAACTTTAGACAGGACATTTTGCAGTTGCGCACATCGCGTAGCCTGCGCAGCAACTGCGTTTTTTTGTGAATCCCCGTAACTCCCTCATTAGCATATTTGACTAGCAAATCAATGGTGTGTCTAGCGCAGTTTTGCGCGAAGGGAAGCGAATGTCTAATTCAATTACGCCGCACCAAAAAACGTAGATTTCTGGCGTATATTGTTTTGTGAATCGCGTCCAACTATACGCACGCGCACATTTAGACTTACGCACGCGCAACAGCAGTTGCGCAGGCGTAATCGCTCTGTGAATCTGGCCCCAAGACTCTTTTTCAGATGTGTTGTTTACAAGTTAAAAACATTTTTTTTGCTAGAAAATTACTTAGAACCCCCCAAACATTATAATATTTTTTTCTAACACCCTAGAGAATTAAATGGCAGTCATTGCAATACTTTTTGTCACACCGTCTTACAAGCGGACTTTTTTTTTGGAAAAAATACACTTTTTTCATGAAAAAAATTGTAAAGTTAGCCCAATTTATTTTTAAATTGTGAAAGATAATGTTACACTGAGTAAATTGATACCCAACATGACACGCTTCAAAATTGCGTTCGCTCGTGAAAGGGAGTCAAACTTTTACCCTTAAAAATCTCCAGGTTGAATGTTTTGAGTTACAGTGGAGGTCTAGGGCTAGAATTATTGCTCTCGCTCTAACGATTGCGGCGATACCTCACATGTGTGGTTTTCATATTGGGACGATGCTCACGTATGCGTTTGCTTCTGCGCGCTAACTCATTGGGACGGGGTGCTTTAAAAAACATAATTTTTTTCTTATTTGTTCTACTTTATTTTATTTATTTAAAAAAAAAATGGATCACTTTTATTCCTATTACAAGGGATGTAAACATCCCTTGTAATAGAAAAAAAGCATGACAGGTCCTCTTAAATATGAAATTTGGGGTCAAAAAGACCTCACATCTCATATTTAGACTAAAATGCAATAAAAAAAAAAAAATGTCATTTGAAAAAATGGCCCTTTAAAAGCTATGGGTGGAAGTGAAGTTTTGACGTCGCTTCTGCCCTGCTATGGTATGGAGACGGCCAGGTGGGGGCCATCTTGCCCCTCACTTGTATCCATACCAAGCAAGAGAGAGGACCCGATCGCCACCGCCGCTACCGATGGCTCTGGTTAGGGTGACCACATTTCCAAACTACCAATCAGGGACACCCTCCCTTCCCAAAAACCAGCTTGTGCTGTAACGAATCACAGAACAGTGATCGGACACAAGAGGCGGGATTTATGATTTCTCCAATCACAAGCAGGGGGGCGGGTTTGTGCTCCTCCAGGCATTCCCGGCCAGGACAAGTACTGTCAGTGAGTAAAGCGGTGATGTGGCGGCCTTTTTTGGGGGCATCAGATTGGCCTGGGGGGGGGGGGGGTGTCTGTCTGTGTCAGTTTCATTCCAGGACGCTGTATTGTCCTGGAATGAATGTGCCCGGGGCAGACCTGCAAAGTGCGTGACTGACGCGGGTAATCCGGGACACATGGTCATCCTAGCTCTGGTAAGCGGCGGAGGGCAGTTGAGGGGGGCCTCTCCCGTGGCCGATAACGGTGATCTTGCGGCAAATCCACCGCAGAGACCACCATTATCGTAAACCAGACCGCTACCCGAAGAGATGGAGGATATCTGGGTTATGGCAGCTAGCTGCTACCATAACAGAGATAGAGAGAGGACATATATAGTCATTGCCACGGTCTGGAAGTAGTTAATGGGGGGCTCAAATTTCTTTGTACGTCTAAATGAGCCCTAATATAGTTACAAGGTTGTCTCAATTGCTGTTCTGAAATGTTCCTAACAATAAGAAGAATCGCAGTTCGAATAAATCAAAGCGTCATTTTTCCTGGATCTTCAAAGAGAAAAAAAGTCTGTTTTATGGAGACTTCCTCCCATGCCGGATTCATGTGAATGCCTTTAAAAGTCTCCCATCCTAATTATCAATATCAGTAAATTGCCTCCAATTGCCTCCGTAGGCACCGGCCGCCACTCGATAACAATAACCCAGAGCCATCTCCATTCATTCGCCAATCCGTATTGTCATTACCCAAAAATGTTCTTGTCACGGTGAACCTATTACACTGAAGAGGTACACGAGGAGGGCTACGCTGACATCCTTTTCTTCTTAAGATGGTGAATGAAGCGCGCTCGGGAAATAGACGTACATAGCAATGAGAAGGAGTCATTCCAGGCAACAAGTAAAAGCAATCATTGGTATCCAGCAAACTCTGCGACTGTGCTAAACCTTGGCGCCGATTGCGTACCAATTAGCAGACACAGCTGTGCTAAAAGCACGCGCCCTTCTCCCGATCACTTCTTGCGATCCGGAGCTTTCCGATCAATTACACATGTACACTGCCGAAATTTTTTTTTTTTTGGATCATTCGTTATGATCGATATTCATTATTTTGAATAAATTTGTAACTGCGGATGCATTCCGAATTTCTTTTACGTTCCATTCTTTTAGAAGCGGAATTCTTTTTTTTTTCCCAAAAATTGTTAAAAATTTCAAAAGAACGAAATGTAAAAATCCAAAAATGTGTGTCTTCTTCCAGTCCCCCTCATTGCTCCTCTGGTCCCCCTCTGCATGCTCCTCTTTTCCCCCCCTGCATGCTCCTTCATGCTCCTCTGGTCCCCCTCTGTGTGCTCCTTCAGTCCCCCTCTATGTTCCTTCAGTCCCCCTCTGTGCTCCTCTGGTTCCCCTCTGCATGCTCATCCATGCTCCTCTGGTCCTCCTTCGTGCGCTTCTCCAGTCCCACTCTATGCTTCTCCAGTTACCCTCTGCGTCTTCCTCCAGTCCCCCTCTGTGTCTTCCTCCAGTCCCCCTCTGTGCTCCTCCTCCAGTCCCCCTCTGTGCTCCTCTGGTCCCCCTCTGCATGCTCCTCCATGCTCCTCTGGTCCCCCTCCGTTTGCTCCTCCAGCCCCCCTCTGTGTCCTTCTCCATTCTTTTCTGCTCCCCCTCCGTGTGCTCCTCCAGTCCTCCTCTGTGCTCCCCCTCCAGTCCCCCTCTATTCTCCTCCAGTCCCCCCTGTTCTCCTCTAGTTCCCCTCTGCATGCTCATCCATGCTCCTCCAGTCCCCCTCTGTGCTCCTCTGGTTCCCCTCTGCATGCTCATCCATGCTCCTCTGGTCCTCCTTCGTGCGCTTCTCCAGTCCCACTCTATGCTTCTCCAGTTGCCCTCTGTGTCTTCCTCCAGTCCCCCTCTGTGCTCCTCCTCCAGTCCCCCTCTGTGCTCCTCTGGTCCCCCTCTGCATACTCCTCCATACTCCTCTGGTCCCCCTCCGTGTGCTCCTTCAGTCCCCCCCTGTGTGCTCCTCCAGCCCCCCTCTGTGTCCTTCTCCGTTCTCTTCTGCTCCCCCTCCGTGTGCTCCTCCAGTCCCCCTCTGTGCTCCTCCTCCAGTCCCCCTCTGTGCTCCTCTGGTCCCCCTCTGCATACTCCTCCATACTCCTCTGGTCCCCCTCCGTGTGCTCCTTCAGTCCCCCCCTATGTGCTCCTCCAGCCCCCCTCTGTGTCCTTCTCCGTTCTCTTCTGCTCCCCCTCCGTGTGCTCCTCCAGTTCCCCTCTGTGCTCCTCCTCCAGTCCCCCTCTATGCTCCTCCAGTTGCCCTCTGTGTCTTCCTCCAGTTCACCTCTATGTGCACTGCCGAATTTTTTTCTGGAGGGTTTTTGTTTCTTTTTTTTTTTGGATCATTCGTTATGATCGATATTAATTATTTTGAATAAATTTGTAACTGCTGATAAATTCCAATTTATTTTACGTTCCATTCATTTAGAAGCAGTATTTGTTTTTTTCTATATTTCTTAAAAATTTTGAAAGAATGAAATTCAAAAATCCGAAAAATTTTGAAAGAAAGAAAAATTTGAAAATCAGAAAGAACAAAAATCCCAAAAAAAGAACGAAAATCAGAAAACTCCAAAAAATGGAAATCAGAAAATAAGAACGTAAATTTGAAGATTAGAAATATCAGAATGAAAATAAGAACGACATTTTGAAGACCCAAAAATAAGAACAAAAATCCAAAAATAGGAACAAAAATTCGAAAGAATGAAAATCCAAACATAAGAACAAAATTTAGAAAATCCAAAAATCTGAAACAACGAAAATCCAAAAATTTGAAACAACGACAATCCAAAAATCTGAAACAACGAAAATCCAAAAATCTGAAACAACGACAATCCAAAAATCTGAAACAACGACAATCCAAAAATAAGAACGAAAATTCAAAAGAACGAAAATAAGAATGGAAATTAGAAAATTTCGAAAATTCGAAAATCCATAAATAAGAAAGAACGAAAATCCAAAAATAATAATGAAAATCAGAAAATTTGAAAGAACAAAAGTCAGAAAATAAGAGCGAAAATACAAAAGAACAAAAAAACTTTCCGATAACTTCTATTATAATTCAAATATTACCTTTATTAACCGCTTAAGGACCGCCCCAACGACTATTTACGTCGGCAGAATGGCACGGCTGGGCACATGGACGTACAGGTATGTCCCCTTTAAGACGCACGCGACCCAGTCCTGTCCTCCGTGACCGAGACGATCAGTGACACCAGGCAGAAGAGAAAAATGCCTTAATTACAAAGGCATCCTCCCGTTCTGCCATTACGTGACCCGATTGTGGGACACCGGTGGACATCGAGTCTGCAGGTCCCGCGGGCATAATCACGGAGACTGCGGCGGTGCGCCCACTAGGGGGTAGGTTCAAAGCAACGTGTATATATATATATATATATATATATACATTGCTTTGCCTGCCCGTGCCAATCTGCCAACGTATAGCTACGTGAGGCGGTCGGCAAGCGGTTAATCATTTGCCTGTTATATTTGACGCTCTTATAAATCTTTCACATTCTTTAATCAGCCCAATGAGCCCAATCACGACTGGTTCTCTTTAAAAATAAAACATTTGCATGGCTAACTCCTAACTACCGAATTGATGACGTGGCTCTGTGCATTAAAACCCTTCAGGAACAGTTAATTGCGAAATCCAAAGATGAACGTTAAAATATGTTTTGCTCGTCAATGAGTATCGGCTCAGTTAATTGCCCCTTGAGTAACATTAGGCTTCTATCACAAAAAGTTAATGACCGTATCATCTCTAAGTGGCCAATACTGATTATTGAAGACGACCTCTTTGTTGCAGAAGCAGACAGCGATTTTTGTCTATGGCCACATTGGTTGATGCATCACAAGCAGAGCTCACTTTATATTCCATCCCCGGGTCCTCATAATTGACCTTCTTGGAAGTGGTTTGTGTTTGCCGAAAAAAGAAGGGCCCTACAAAAAAGTTCCTCTGATCTTTTCATATGGCAGGCAAATGTTCATACCACTTTATAACTCACTGTCACGAGGACCATATAGTTACTTTATTTTCACTTGTTTCATGTGAATGAAGAATTCCTAGTTTTTTGGTTGCCTAATGAGATGACATGATACACATTTCTGAGAACGGAATGGCGAAACGAGGATGAATCACCACCAGTGAAATCTAGTGGTAGACATCAGATAACTTTCAAACATTTTATTCCAAAACTTTTTCATTCTCAAAATATATTTTACATACAAATCAAATCATTTGTAGACAACCCTCCAATTTATTGATTGAGTTTAGGTGTGTCCAGTGAAGGGCACATTATCTAAAGACATTTTAGACGATTCCAACATTGTGGGAACAGTTTGGTGAAGACCCTTCTTTGCTTTATCATGACTGTGTACAAAGTAGGGTTGCATCGATACTGATACTAGTATCGGTGCTGATACTGAGCATTTGTACTCGTGCAAAGGCTCCGATGCCTAATCCGATACCTGGGCAGTCAGGGGTGATCGGTGCGGCGGTGGGGGGAGTTACAAAAACCAATCTCCCTGTATAGATTTTAATAAAGCAGCTGAAAGCCGCTTCTCATCCTCACCCTCCCGCAGCTTTCAGCTGCTTTATTGAAATCTATACAGGGAGATCGGTGCTTGTAACTCCCCCCACCGCTGCATCGATTACCCCTGACTGCTCCTCCATGCTCCTCTGGTCCCCCTCCAAGTGCTCCTCTGGTCCCCATCTTTGTGCTTCTCCTCTAGTCCCTCTTTGTGCTCCTCTGGTCCCCCTCTTTGTGCTCCTCCAGTCCCCCTCGGTGTCCTCCTCCATGCTCCTCTGGTCCCTCTCTGTGTGCTCCTCCCATCCCCCTCTTTGTGCTCTCAAGCCCCCCTCTGTGCTCCTCCTCCAGTCCCCCTCTATGTTCCTCCAGGTGCCCTCTGTGTCTTCCTCCAGTCCCCCTCTGTGCTCCTCCTCCAGTCCCCCTCTGTGCTCCTCCTCCAGTCCCCCTCTGTGCTCCTCCTCCAGTCCCCCTCTGTGCTCCTCCTCCAGTCCCCCTCTATGCTCCTCCTCCAGTCCCCCTCTATGCTCTTCTGGCCCCCTCTGTGTGCTCCTCTTCCAGGACATGCACGTGACCAGGTCTGAAGCCCTGTGACCGCACCCGTGGGACTCGCAGACTCGATCGCCACCAGTGTCCCGCAATCGGTCACAGGATCTGAAGAACGGGGAGAGGTGAGTGTAAACACACCTTCCCCGTTCTTCTGTGTGTCAGTATCACTGATCGTCTGTTCCCTGATATAGGGAATGACGATCAGTGACCTCACACGTCCAGCCCTGCCCCCCTACAGTAAGAATCACTCCCTTAGGGCACACATAACCCCTTAGTGCCCCCTAGTGGTTAACCACTTCACTGCCAGTGTCATTTTCACAGTAATCAGTGCATTTTTATAGCACTTTTCTCTGTGAAAATGACAATAGTCCCAAAAATGTGTCAAAATTGGCCGATGTGTCCACCATAATGTCGCAGTCATGAAAAAAAATCGACGATCGCCGCCATTATTAGTAAAACAAAAAATATTAATAAAAATGCCATACAACTATCCCCTATTTTGAAAACGCTATAGCTTTTGCGCAAACCAATCAAAAAAAGCTTATTGCGTTACCAAAAAATATGTAGAAGAATATGTATCGGCCTAAACTGAGGAAAAATACATTTTTATATATTTTTGGGGGGATATTTATTATAGCAAAAAGTAAAAAAAATATTGAATTTTTTCCTAAACTGTCGCTCTATTTTAGAGGTGATCAAATACCACCAAAAGAAAGCTCTATTTGTGGGGAAAAAAGATCGCCAATTTTGTTTGGGAGCCACGTCGCACGACCGCGCAATTGTCAGTTAAAGCGACGCAGTGCCGAATCGCAAAAACTGGCCAAGTCCTTTACCTGCATAATGGTCCGGGGCTTAAGTGGTTAAAAAAAGAAGTCCCTGCAATGTCCGATGATCAACCAGAGGGGATTGTTTTTTTTTTTCCTTTGTTTTTTTCAAAAGTGGTGTTAGAGTTTAAGATTCTCCTCTTTCCCAAAACACTTTTAAGAGTTTACTGATGCAGATATGGCAGTATAATACAAAGAAAGATATTATTTTTTTTCAATATATTCCTAAATGCCAGAAATTTCTATCAGACATGCTTTTATGCATCTCTCTGCATGAGTCTCTTCCCTATCATCAAGTTAATGCCCCTACTTTAGCTATCTTGTGATTTCCACATAGTAAATTATATAGAAGCGACGAGAGAACACGATAAATCCGTTACTTATCTCAAACACAGTTTATCCCTTAAATCACATAATTCCAGAGAGCGTTCTCTCAAAGTGACTCACATAGCCAAGTTGTTTCCTTGTGCTTCAAGTTATATAAACTATGTATGTGTTTCTATATATATATATATATATATATCTATATAACCCTCCCCATTTTTTGGGGAGGGTTAGCACATAACCCCCCCCCCCCCCCTCTGCCTAGGGTGACCACGTGTCCCGGATTGCCCGGGACAGTCCCGCATTTTGCAGGTCTGTCCCGGGCACCTTCATTCCAGGACAGTACAACGTCCTGAAATGAAACTGACATAACCACCCCCCAGGTCCAATCTGATGCCCCCAAAAAAGGCCGTCACATCACCGCTTTACTCACTGACAGTACTTGTCCTGGCCGGGAATGCCTGGAGGAGCACAATCCCCGCCCCCTGCTTGTGATTGGAGAAATCATAAATCCCGCGTCTTGTGTCCAATCACTGTGCTGTGATTCGTTACAGCACAAGCTGATTTTTGGGAAGGGAGGGTGTCCCTGAATGGTAGTTTGCAGGGGCGGACTGACAACTCATGGGGCCCCCGGGCAATAGAAGATTACGGGGCCCCCAGGCTTACAGATGGCCACCAAGCCAGGTAGCAGTACAGAGACGGGGCAGCTAAAATCTTGGGATTTTCACATCAAAAGCATGTAGGTTTTGGACATATCAGGGACAGATGTAAAAAAAACACAGATTTTCACATACTGTCCCTGGTTTTAATGAGCCTGGCAACCCTGATGGGGCCCCCTAGTGGCATGGGGCCCTCGGGCAGTGCCCGAGTTCCTCAATGGTCAGTCCGCCCCTGGTAGTTTGGAAATGTGGTCACCCTACCCCCGCCAGGTCCGCACGTACCCCATCCAGGTCGCGGGCGCCTTCCCCGGCTCCTCCTCCTGGCCAAACCGGTCTTAAAGCAGAGTTTATCCCAAAAATTGAACTTCCGCTGTCTGGATTCCTCCGGTGTCACATTTGGCACCTTTCAGGGGGGAGCAGATACCTGTCTAATATAGGTATTTGCTCCCACTTCTGGCGAGAGATCGCTGCAGTATTCACAGCGATCTACGTCATGTCCCCCCCCCCCCCCCCCCCCGCTGTCTTCTGGCAGATACACAGGTCCCAAAAGACTGCAGGGACCAGTCAGGACACGCAGCGCGACTCGCACGTGTGCAGTAGGGAACCAGGCTGTGAAGCCGCAAGGCTGCACTTTCTGATTCCCTTACTAGCAATGCCTGCACCTCCACACAGAGCCGAGGGATGGGTTGGGTTCAGGTGAGGACATCGCGGGCGCCCATGACAGGACAGGTAAGTGTCCTTATTTTAAGAGTCAGCAGTTGCAGTATTTGTAGCTGCTGACTTTTAATTTTTTTTTAATTTTTTAGGGCCCTTTCACACGAGCGGACGAACGGTCCGCTCATTACAAGTCCGTTTACGGACTTGTAATGGGTCCCTATGGGAGCGGATCCGTTAGCGGATGATGCATCCGCTAACGTCCGCTCGATCCGCATCCGTTTTTGGGGACGGAAGAATTTTTTCTTCCGTCCGGCCAAACGGATCGGATGGAAACGGACAGACGGTCCGTTTCCATCCGATTCCCCATAGGGGATAGCGGAGGAGAGACAGGGCGGTCCCTGCACAGTGTGCGGGGACCGCCCTGTCCGCCGACAGCTGAGCGGGACCCCCCGCTGAGCCGATGGACACACACGGAGCGGACCGAAAAAAGGACCGCTCCGTGTGACAGAGGCCTTAGGCGGAACTCTGCTTTAGGACCTGCTTCCTGTCCTGATTGGTTTGGAGGAGAAGCAGGAAGACAATAGCCAAAGTTCATTTGCTAATCTCACAAGTGGGTGGGCTTGGGGCACAGTGCTCCCTCTTATTCTTCATTAGCATATTGTCACCCACCTCAACGGCACCCACTGCTGTGTCTCAGCCAATCAGCCGAGGTTCTCTTGCAAGATCGCTGAATCGAGATGGGGCTCAGGTAAAAAATTAGGGGGGGGGGGGGTCTGATGCACACAGGATTTTTATCTAAGATTAAAAAAAACTTCTGCCTTTAGAACCACTTTAAATTAAATTTGATTTACCGTATATACTTGAGTATAAGCCGATCCCAATATAAGCCGAGGCACCTAATTTTACCACAAAAAAATGGGAAAATGTATTGACTCGAGTATAAGCCTGGGGGGTCCATCTGCATGCCTCACTGTGTCCATACCTCACTGTGCCTCACTGTGTCCATGCCTTACTGTGCCTCACTGTGTCCATGCCTTACTGTGCCTCACTGTGTCCATACCACACTGTGCCTCACTGTGTCCATGCCTCACTTTGCCTCACTGTGTCCATGCCTCACTGTGCCCATGACTAGACTGATGTTTAACATGGGAGTCTATGGAAGGGGTTCCCGTATTTGAAAAATTGTTGCTCCCCAGTCGTAGATTTCCCAGACAGCAAACTTTGCACACTTGTAGAGGAGAAATTGGGCTACATGTGTGCCAAGTTCTGGGTCCAGCAGACTTACGACCGGCCAGTACCGGGTCCCTAAATTCATCAGAGAAATTACCATTTAACATGGGGGTCTATGGAAGGGGTGCCCGGCTTCGAAAAATCGTTGCTCCCCGGCCGTAGGTCACCCAGACAACAAACTTTGTTCACTTGTAGAGGAAGAGTGGGGCTACATGTGTGCCAAGCTTGGGGTCAAGGGGACCTACAGTATGGTCGGCAGGTGCCGGTTCCCCAAACTCCGGGAGATCAGGCACAAAAAGGCAGAGGGGGGCATTTTCAGCACAAAAAAAAATGGTTAAAAAATTGGCTTATACTCGAGTATATACAGTAATTTTATTCAATTGCATTTAATTTAATTCAATCGAATTAAATTAAATCAAATTGAATAAAATTTAGTTTAATTGAATTGAATTGAAATCAATTAAATTAAATTAATTCATTCATTTTTACAAAATTGTATTAAATTAAATACATTTTCCCCCAAAATTTGGGGATAATAATTACTCTCTATTTTGCTTTTAGTACTCACAAATCCTGGCTGAATCTTAAACCAGTTCACATGCATTTGACAGCGCTGGAAAAATTTCCGCACATACGACTCTCGCCGAGTTGATGGTAACCGCTGCTCATTATCATTGCAGACAATGTTGTTACATACGGGGTAATTAATCTAGCAGGCAAAATTTGTGGCATGGTATGTGAAATGAATGAATTATTTATTAACATTACTCATCTTAATCTCACTGCTTCAGACCATACAAATACATTTATATTTGTTTTTACTATTTCGCACATTTCACTAATTCCATTTTGCGTTTCTGCGGTGACACTTTAATGCATCTTGTCAGATATAATTAAATTCAAATATTTTTTTTTTTTTTTTTTTCTTTTTTTTTTTTCGACTAATGGAATTTTTCTATGGCCTGGCTTTGTTATTTTAATTAAATGGGATGGGACAGATTAATCATAATGCTTCCACATATTAAGTAAAGTAATTTATAATTTGTACGATTTGCATAAATATACTGTACGGTTCTCATCGCAACCATCCTCCGCGTGTTTTAATGTATCCATCGTTAATGAAGCGGACCTCTAGAGATTTGCCAGTCTGTGGTATTTTGTTGTTTAAAGAGGAGCTTGTTTGGTCTTTACAAAAACTTGAAAACTTTGCGGCGGAGGATCTCTGCAATTTTTATAAAATATTAATGTGCACATTCACAACGCTGTGATAAATATTCATTATATTGTGTCTACAATTTTTTTTTCCTATGATCGCCGGCTCCATCTAGTGGCCATAATGCAGTATTTTCCTGATAGGGGCATTTCAGGGAAATGCTGCATTGGGGCCACTAGATGGAGCTCATAATCATAGGAAATAAACATATTAGAGAAATTATGGGGATTATTTGATGGCTGTGCAAATTATGGAAACATTTATATAAATACCGTATTTATCGGCATATAGCACGCACGGGCGTATAACAATACGCACCTTCATTTTGGGAGGGAAATTTCGGGATTTTTTTTTTTTATTTAAAATAAAGAACTTTGAAGCAAAATAAGGGTCAGTGCCCACCAAGGCAGCACGATCAATGCCCATCTGCAGCCTCAAAATTGTTTATCAATGCAGCTTGATCAATGCCCATCTGTAGCCTCAAAATTGCCCATTAATGCAGCCTGATCAATACCCATCTGCAGCTTCAAAATTGCCCATCAATGCCTATCTGTAGCCTCAAAATTGCCCATCACTGCAGCCTGATCAATACCCATCTGCAGCCTCAAAATTGCCCATCAATGCAGCCTGATCAATGCCTATCTGTAGCCTCAAAATTGCCCATCAATGCAGCTTGATCAATGCCCATCTGCAGCCTTAAAATTGTCCATCAATGCAGCTTGATCAATGCCCATCTGCAGCTTCAAAATTGCCCATCAATGCCTATCTGTAGCCTCAAAATTGCCCATCACTGCAGCCTGATCAATACCCATCTGCAGCTTCAAAATTGCCCATCAATGAAGCCTGATCAATGCCCATCTGCAGCCTCAAAATTTCCCATCAATGCAGCTTGATCAATGCCCATCTGTAGCCTCACAATTGCCCATCAATGCAGCTTGATTAATGGCCATCTCAGGTAAGGGGGGCGGGATGAGTGTCGTCAGATACACATACAGCGAGAATCTCCTGTTTACTCAGCGGCCTCTTTAATTCAAAGTCCCGCCTCCTGGACCGACTTCTATGATAGACATAACACTGGTCCAATACTGGCCCAGGAGAGGGGACTTCCTATTACGGAGGCCGCTGAGTAAACAGGAGATTCCCGCTGTATGTAATCTAACAAATACACAGCATCAGTATTATTTCTCAAAATAGCTTCACTTTATATCAATATAAAACCATCATTGAATTTTAGTCTAATAATTACTTGGAGATTGGTAGGTAGTGCTTTAGTCCCGGGGGCCCCTTTTAGGTTGGTTCTGTGGAATTGTGGGAGAAGATTGGAGTACAAAACTAACGCTCCACATGCCGAAGTAAAAAAAAGGCTTGATTGGCATTTGTGTTGCTCAGCTGCTAAATTTGAGCTGGAACAGATGAAAAGACCTATGGGTAATTGGATGTGTGGGGGGGGGCTGTAGCATTAACTGGCACCATCCCCTATACAAATAGGATACGTCAATAGGCAAGTCCCCACAAAAAAAAGAGATTATGGGAAAAGGGGATTTTTAAGTTCCCCAAAAAAGTAACACATAGTACAATATGTATATATATGAAAAAACCCACAAATTTTATTGGTACAACATTTAAAAAGTATGATTTCATAGGGACATATTATATAAACACTGTAAACTTGTAATACAACTGTTCTGTGCAACCGATATATGTTTATGGATCGACGCGTTTCTCCCAAATGAAGAGCTTCTCCAGGATCCACTTTTCTTATAACTGATAAATACAAGCAGTGCATTCATTTCACATAGTACATAAACATATAAATATACCACATGTATGCAGAAACAATCATATACAGTATATAAATGGGTGCACCATGTCTGAAAAAAAGGGGGGTTAGGTCAAATCTGGAAAGATATGGGAGATGAAAATTGTAACGGTCACCACCGTTTACGATATCCATTCCATCGCCCCAACCACGACAGCTTAGCCGACACTCTGACAATCCCTGTAGACACATCTATTCCCCAGAATTAAGACGAGACAAGCTCTGTTCTCTCTGAGTCAAATGTATGAACACTTTAATGTTACACTCTCAGGTTTTTATACAGTTCAAGCATGAAAGGAACAAAGAAACTCTCCACCCCCCCCCTCATCACACAGTGGGGCTTCAATCACATTATTTTAGATAATGACATTCGGGTGAGTTAATTATCCCCCAGACGTCCACGACACCGACAACAGCTATTCACACATTCCTATGTCAGACGTTCGGGACCCGAATTACAGGAGTTAATTACTACAGCTGACAAGACACATTCCACACATAAACCAGTATTAGCATACATAATGAGTGGTCTAGGGGCCAGGCTGACTCTCAGTTTCAATCCACAGTAGTAGTCTTAGTTAGCATCTCAACAGCCTCACACAATGGACAATGAAAGATCTTAGGAGCTGACGCAATTAACACCTCAAAAGCATGTGTCCCCACATTGAATGAAACATTGATCTTTACAGCTTGTAATATGTCCAGATCTCCTGCAAAACATGAATTATCATTTATCAGCCACCCTATGCCCAAAAGGGGTACAGGGTGACCTTAAACCCCAGAGTCATCAGTGACGCTGGCACAGGAGTACCCCTCATCCCTCAAAAGTCTCTGGGCGTCACAGGTCATCCCGTTACAAAAATAATGGAAAGTTTTTCCCAGGGGGTTTTAGGCAGCGAAGAATTTATAAAGGAGTAATAAAGTAAAAAAACATTTATTGTATGGGAAAAAAATAATAATACATTCAAATATACAATGGATTTAAGATACAAGTTCTTGTTAGCGACACAAACAACAACATAAAACATCACTCATGGCAAAAAATACCCCAAGTAAAACATGGTTTGCCAATTACTTTTACAGCATAGTTATTCACATGAATACCCCAAATAGATATGGAAGATGCTGTAGAATCAGCATATCGGGGGAATACAAAACACTGAAGCACCAGGGAAATGTAGAGGAGGGACTAAATACCTTCCAGCAGCTAGCAGATCCCAGTAATCAGTCTTCAGTTGATTCCGTCTGCTGGGAAGGTATTTAGTCCCTCCTCTATATTTCCCTGGTGCTTCAGTGTTTTGTTATCCTGGGAGAAAACCGCTGGTGGACACCAGAACAACATCATAGGCTCTTTACCAAGATGCAGTGTATTAGAGCGACACACCGCACCAACAATTGCCGTAGCATCAGAGGAAGAGTGGGTCGGGGGAGGAATAAGTCATTGGTGGAGAAATAGGAACTGGGAGAAGAAACAGAGGGAAAGGAAGCGGGAGGAGACCAGAGGAAGAGGACACAGAGAAACGAAGGGGAATATTCTTTATTTTTAATAAATTACATTTCCAAATTCATCTTTTTTGTAACATTACACATTTTTGGGTGAATGGGCAGGGTATAATGTACCTCATACTCATTTACATGGGGGGGGCAGGATCTGGGGGCCCCCTCCTTGTTAAAAGGGGGCTTCGAGATTCCGATAAGCCCCCTACCCGCAGACCCTCAAAACCACCAGCCAGGGTTGTTGAGAAGAGGTACTTGTCCCCATCAACATGGGGACAAGGAGCTTTGGGGCGGGGGGTGCAGAATCCCGACTGCCCCTAAGCACCCACCCCTTCATGTTGAGGGCATGTGGCCTGGTATGGTTCAGGAGGGGTTAAGGCACTTTCTTGCAGCCCCCCTCCCTCCCTAAATGCATGGATAAGGGTCTGGTATGGATTGGGGGGGCACTCAGTTTTTTTTTGTTTTGTTAATTTTGGTGTGGGGTTACCCCTTAAAATCTTGGGGGGGACCTCATGCCAGTTTTTATTTTTATTTTGGCGTGGGATTCCTCTTCAAGATCCTCAGACCACAAGTCACATGTCACAAGTCGGATCAGTTAAGATGATGACCAAAGTAGTGCAGGGAGCATTTTCAAAGTCAGACCAACACAAGGGAACCATTGATTTTGATAGCCAATGCGACTTGTGCTCTGGAAGTCGGAGCAGCGTTAACCCGGATTCAAGGCTAGTTATAGATTGGGGCACTATAGCTGCTTTTAATTGAGGCAAGCACACACTATAGAAGGATATGCTTTGTGTATTTTTCATCTCAGAGGTTTACAACCACTTTGAACATTTTGAAGACTCGAGTGTTTACTGCAAAGGATAATTCAGCAGTGTAGAAATGATGTGCCATTATGTATCAATTCTTGACTCCTCTTTATAATAAACTAAAATGACTACCAGTATAAATTGCGAGGAAACATAAAACATGTAAAATAATTGTTGGAGGTAGTGAGTCACGACTGACAAATGTCAGGCAATGTAGGGGGTCCCAGAGGTCGGAGCACTCTTACCAGACATTGGAGCTCCTCTCCTCTCTAGAGGAACCTCCGTACCTGCTCTTGAATGGATGAGGCCAAGGAACCTTTTGGCATCAATTTTACAAATTCATTACGTAGCGATTTTAAAAGACAAAAATGTCTTAACAGATGTCTGATAAGAGACATAAATGCTACGAAATTGAAAGCAAAAGATATGACTATTGACATGTCCGTATGGAAAGGCAGCTTGAAGCTAAGCACCGGGGACAAGTCCAGTGATTTTGATGAATGTGATTCTGCTACTAAATTACTAATTTCGCTGTCGGAAAATATTCACTGATGAAAAACCTCTTAACTGCACTTACAACTATTTAAAAAAAAAATCTTTCCTGGAAAAAAAATGTTTGTTTAAATTCTTTATTAGAATGGTTGTAGATATATATATATCATTTTTTATTATTATTATTTTTATGTTTGTATTATATTTGTGAATTTTTTTCCTTTTTGTAAGTTTTTCTTTCTTTGACTTTAGAAAATTCGATTCTTGTTTTGATTTCTTTTTTTTTTTAGATAATAAATAAGAAATAATAAGAAAATTTTGTTACTGCGCTGGTATAAATAAGCGATGACATAAAAATAGGAATAAATACTAATTAACCCCTTACTCTTAGTTAATAAAAAATATATACAAAGTTTTATAAAATTATATATAAAGTGCTAAACCAAGTGCAGTGATGTACGTGATGTACCACAATAATTGAATAAATAAATAAATATGTGAATAGAAATATCCAGCTCTCTCTCGAGCATAGCAAGTGTCCGTGATGCTATATGCAATTGGTATGCCAACAAACAAGTGTAAGTACAGTGCCTTGCGAAAGTATTCAGCCCCCCTTGCGAAAGTATTCGGCCCCCTTGAACTTTGCGACCTTTTGCCACATTTCAGGCTTCAAACATAAAGATATAAAACTGTAATTTTTTGTGAAGAATCAACAACAAGTGGGACACAATCATGAAGTGGAACGAAATTTATTGGATATTTCAAACTTTTTTAACAAATAAAAAACTGAAAAATTGGGCGTGCAAAATTATTCAGCCCCTTTACTTTCAGTGCAGCAAACTCTCTCCAGAAGTTCAGTGAGGATCTCTGAATGATCCAATGTTGACCTAAATGACTAATGATGATAAATAGAATCCACCTGTGTGTAAACAAGTCTCCGTATAAATGCACCTGCACTGTGATAGTCTCAGAGGTCCGTTTAAAGCGCAGAGAGCATCATGAAGAACAAGGAACACACCAGGTATGTCCGAGATACTGTTGTGGAGAAGTTTAAAGCCGGATTTGGATACAAAATATTTCCCAAGCTTTAAACATCCCAAGGAGCACTGTGCAAGCGATAATATTGAAATGGAAGGAGTATCAGACCACTGCAAATCTACGAAGACCTGGCCCTCCCTCTAAACTTTCAGCTCATACAAGGAGCAGACTGATCAGAGATGCAGCCAAGAGGCCCATGATCACTCTGGATGAACTGCAGAGATCTACAGCTGAGGTGGGAGACTCTGTCCATAGGACAACAATCAGTCCCTGTATACTGCACAAATCTGCCCTTTATGGATGAGTGGCAAGAAGAAAGAAATTTCTTAAAGATATCCATAAAAAGTGTAGTTTAAAGTTTGCCACAAGCCACCTGCAAAACACACCAAACATGTGGAAGAAGGTGCTCTGCTCAGATGAAACCAAAATCAAACTTGTTGGCAACAATGCAAAACGTTATGTTTGGCGTAAAAGCAACACAGCTCATCACCCTGAACACACCATCCCCACTGTGAAACATGGTGGTGGCAGCATCATGGTTTGGGTCTGCTTTTCTTCAGCAGGGACAGGGAAGATGGTTAAAATTGATGGGAAGATGGATGGCGCCAAATACAGGACCATTCTGGAAGAAAACCTGATGGAGTCTGCAAAAGACCTGAGACTGGGACGGAGATTTGTCTTCCAACAAGACAATGATCCAAAACATAAAGCAAAATCTACAATGGAATGGTTCACAAATAAACATATCCAGGTGTTAGAATGGCCAAGTCAAAGTCCAGACCTGAATCCAATCGAGAATCTGTGGAAAGAACTGAAAACTGCTGTTCACAAACGCTCTTCATCCAACCTCACTGAGCTCCAGCTGTTATGCAAGGAGGAATGGGCAAAAATTTCAGTCTCTCGATGTGCAAAACTGATAGAGACACCCCAAGCGACTTACAGCTGTAATCACAGCAAAAGGTGGCGCTACAAAGTATTAACTTAAGGGGGCTGAATAATTTTGCACGCCCAATTTTTTAGTTTTTTATTTGTTAAAAAAGTTTGAAATATCCAATAAATTGCGTTCCAATTCATGATTGTGTCCCACTTGTTGTTGATTCTTCACAAAAAATCACAGTTTTATATCTTTATGATTGAAGCCTGAAATGTAGCAAAAGGTCGCAAAGTTCAAGGGGGCCGAATACTTTCGCAAGGCACTGTATAAATATAAAGTGCAAGGTCATAGACGTGTGTGCAATTATCAGAATATGAGTTCATAAATGTTCATATCACATCCCGGATGGCGTGACAGAAAAAAACGCAACTTCACAACTTCCAATGAGGGAATAATTTGGGTGATTAATCTTGGTGTTAAATCTCATGCGTCTAGGGTGCAGCTGTCTCTTCCATCTGACCAAAATGTGCCACCACCACCACCAACGGCTGAAATAAACACTCACCAGACCCCAAATGGTTTTAGGCCCCAAACTTATTCCCTTCCAGCCAATGGATAAGTCCTCCTTTTTCCTCTTACAGGTTTTCCTTAGTGCCTCAAAGACGAGGGGCTCAACATAGTGTAGTATGTAAAAAAGGTTTTGTTTATTTGAAATAAGATAAAATCAAACTACTCACAAGAGAGGGGCTTATGACCAGCACCTGGTGGCTTTGGCAGTATCAAGCGTAGACAGCCGCTCACCAGCGTGTCTTTGGGGTTCGTGCTCAGCTCCTGCTCCACTGTGGTTCCACAGGTCACGGTGCACTCCCTCTATGCGTTATCCACCTAACTTCCATAGGACAAGTTGCTGCTTCTGATCTGTTGTCTCCTTAGCTAACCCATTGTGCTTTGAGAATCTTTTGTTATGTATATTTGTAATATCTATATCTATCAGGGCCGGCCCTACCATGGGTCCCACTGGGTTCATTGGACCCAGGCAGCACTTCGAGAGGGGGGCAAATTAAATCGCAGCTGCCTCTCCTTCTCTTCTATTTACCCAGCAAATTGACGCCCAAGATTTTTTTTCCAGTTTTACTGTATAAATGTGACTGGCAGTGAAGGGGTTAACACTAGGGGGCGAGGAAGGGGTTAAATGTGTACCCTGGGAGTGATTCTTACTGTGGGGGGAGGGGACTGACTGGGGGAGGTGACCAATCTCTGTCCCTATGTACAAGGGACACACCATCGGTTGCCTCTCTCCCTGACAGGACGTGGAGCTCTGTGTTTACACACAGAGCTCCATGTCCTGCCTCTGTAACTGCCGATCTCGAGTACCAGGCGGATATCGCGGCCGCCAGGCACGTGCATCGGCACCACATGACATGGCGGGCACAGCTTTTCCCCGCCAAGTGCCCTCGCTGGTGCGCCGGGGGATGTAAATGGCAAGACATCCACCCGGCAATTGATAGCCGCGCGGTGGATGGCTTTCGTCTATAGCCCGGCTCTCAAGTGGTTGAATTGGATGTAAAGTCACTCTCATCCTTTCTAAACTACTGCCATAGTGCTGATCTATAAGGATATAGATGCTTCCTGCATGTATCCTTACCTGTCAAATGTCTCCCCTCCGTCTGTTATAAGAACTGAAAAACTGCAGATTCTGTGGGTGGGTCTGTTGTCTGGAGCTCAGTGGGTGGAGTCCTGATGTCAGTAGACTCCTCGCCCACCTCTTTACTCCCCTTACACTAAATTCTGCTATGATCACTAATATCCAGTCAAAATCCAGAAAATAAACCAGAAAAGGAGTGGGGGTGGGAATTAAAAAATAATGCCTGTCTCCAGGCTAGTGCATGAGATATGTAAATAACCTGTCACTCACAGCAGGGAGGCGGAACGGACCAAGGTTTTTCTCTGTAAGTCCGTTTTATTTTACTGAACAATAAAAGAGGATTGCTCAGAGCTGGATTAACTCTGTGTGGCAAGACTGGGCACAGATGATAGGAAATCTTATACTCTACATTGTGACATCAAAAAAAATTTTGGGGGTTTACATCCACTATAACTGGTTGCCGACCAGCCGCCGCAGTTCTACGGCGGCAGGTTGGCTCCCCTGCACGAGAGCCCGTAGCTCTACGTTGGCTCTTTAAGCGGCCACTAGGGGGTGCGCCCGGTCGCCCCTGAGTCTCGATTGCCGCCGGGCACTGGCGATTGCTCGGTACAGAGCGGGGACCGGGAGGTATGTGTGTAAACACACAGCTCCCGATCCTGTCAGCGGGGGAAATGCTGATCTTCCATTCATACAATGTATGAAATGTATTTCCCCTTGTGAGGCCACCCCCCCTATACAGTTAGAACACACCCAGGAACATACTTATCCCCTTCCCCGCCCCCTAGTGTTAACCCCTTCACTGCCAGTGGCATTTTTATAGTAATCCAATGCATTTTTATAGCATTGATCGCTATAAAAATGCCAGTGGTCCCAAAAATGTGTCAAAAGTGTCCGATGTGTCCGCCATAATGTCGCAATACTAAAAAAAATCGCTGATTGCCGCCATTACTAGTAAAAAAAAATATTAATAAAAACGCAATAAAACTATCCCCTATTTTGTAAACGCTATAAATTTAGCGCAAACCAATCAATAAACGCTAATTGCGAATTTTTTTTTTTTTTTTACAAAAAATATGTAGAAGAATACGTATCGGCCTAAACTGAGGAAAAAAAAATTTTTTTTTTTATATATTTTTAGGGCGATATTTATTATAGCAAAAAGTAAAAAATATTGCATTTTTTTCTAAATTGTGGCTCTATTTTTGTTTATAGCGCAAAAAATAAAAACCGCAGAGGTGATCAAATACCACCGAAATAAAGCTCTATTTGTGGGGAAAAAAGGACGCCATTTTTGTTTGGGAGCCACATCGCATGACTGCGCAATTTTCAGTTAGAGCGACGCAGTGCCGAATCGCAAAAAGTGCTCTGGTCATTGGGCAGCAATATGGTCCGGGGGTTTAGTGGTTAATAATAATAATAATAATAATTATATATATATATATATATATATATATATATATATATACATATTTTTTTTTTTAATAAAAAATAAATAAAAAAAGTGGGGGTTGCTGTCCGGGCCCCTGGGGACCTCCGGACCCCTAAAAAAGACCCCTAGAGGATTGCCATCTGGGGCCCCCTATTGGGTGGGGCCCATGGGCTTGAGCCCAGTCAAGCCCAATGGTAAGTCCGGCCCTGTTGGGCAGCAATATGGTCCGGGGGTTAAGTGGTTAATAATAATAATAATAATAATAATATATATATATATATATATATATATATATATATATATATATATATATACATTTTTTTTTATAAAAAATTAATAAAAAAAGTGGGGGTTGCTGTCCGGGGCCCTGGGGGCCTCCGGGCCCCTGGGGACCTCCGGACCCCTAAAAAAGACCCCTAGAGGATTGCCACCTGGGGCGCCCTATTGGGCGGGGCCCATGGGCTTAAGCCCAGTCAAGCCCAATGGTAAGTCCGGCCCTGTTGGGCAGCAATATGGTCCGGGGGTTAAGTGGTTAAACACAAGAACAAAACTGTAAATGTAGATATGTTGGCTGCATTCGTTTTTTTTTTTTCGGATTCAATTATTTTTTCTGCAAATACAAAAAATACCTACAAAATAAAAAAAATCTCAATGCACACTAGCTCATTATGGATCGCCCCCCCCCCCCCAACATTTATTACGCAACTGAATTAATAACTTCTGCTTATGAAACATGGAGATGAGTAGCGGCTTTTGCTATTGTCGGTAACCATTAGGATAACTATCTACTTAATTGCTGTTCTCGGTAATTCTTTGTTCATAAAGTGTTTTTTTTTTTTTTGCTGTTGTTTGAGCTATAAAAAAAAAAAAATTACAAATCAAAAAAAAAAAAATCCATTTGCATGCTAATAACCTCTGACTACGACGCGCTGACTTCCAGCGGACTAGAGTCACATATAATCCATTTTTGGCATTGGCAGCGACGCCGCCGTCCAATCGCAGCCCCATATATGTTCTGTTTATGTAGCGGGATCCCGTCCAAAGCTATAAAACGATTTTGGATAATACAGCGTGAAGATCATTCAAACCACAAGGAAGTGATGGGGGGAGGGAGGGGCGGGGCAAAATAATCCCTGCGGAATTTCAGGGTTTGGAAGAATTTTCTCTGTTATGTTCCGCCGTCGCTGTTTGCGGGTTTTCATTTGTATTTCCGAGGTCGTAGCTGCAAAACCTCCCTGTATTTGTTTTATAATTGGACCCTGAGAGGCAGGAGAGTGTGTATGATTAGGGCCATCTTAATAGCATCATGGGCCCCTGGGCAAAGTAATGCTCTGGGGCCCTTACAATGGAGACAGTGCAGGTAAACATAAATCTAGGAGGTAGGGGATATCTGGGATGTAGAGGGGTCATAGTGCTGGGGGGATATCTGGGGTGTAGAGGGGTCAGAGTGCTGGGGGGATATCTGGGGTGTAGAGGGGTCAGAGTGCTGGGGGGTATATCTGGGGTGTAGAGGGGTCAAAGTGCTGGGGGGATATCTGGGGTGTAGAGGGGTCAAAGTGCTGGGGGGATATCTGGGGTGTAGAGAGTTCAGAGTGCTGGGGGGGATATCTGGGGTGTAGAGTGGTCAGAGTGCTGGGGGGATATCTGGGGTGTAGAGGGGTCAGAGTGCTGGGGGGGATATCTGGGGTGTAGAGAGTTCAGAGTGCTGGGGGGGATATCTGGGGTGTAGAGTGGTCAGAGTGCTGGGGGGATATCTGGGGTGTAGAGAGTTCAGAGTGCTGGGGGGGATATCTGGGGTGTAGAGGGGTCAGAGTGCTGGGGGGATATCTGGGGTGTAGAGGGGTCAAAGTGCTGGGGGGATATCTGGGGTGTAGAGAGTTCAGAGTGCTGGGGGGGATATCTGGGGTGTAGAGTGGTCAGAGTGCTGGGGGGATATCTGGGGTGTAGAGGGGTCAGAGTGCTGGGGGGATATCTGGGGTGTAGAGGGGTCAGAGTGCTGGGGGGATATCTGGGGTGTAGAGGGGTCAGAGTGCTGGGAGGATATCTGGGGTGTAGAGGGGTCAAAGTGCTGGGGGGATATCTGGGGTGTAGAGGGGTCAAAGTGCTGGGGGGATATCTGGGGTGTAGAGAGTTCAGAGTGCTGGGGGGGATATCTGGGGTGTAGAGTGGTCAGAGTGCTGGGGGGATATCTGGGGTGTAGAGGGGTCAGAGTGCTGGGGGGGATATCTGGGGTGTAGAGAGTTCAGAGTGCTGGGGGGGATATCTGGGGTGTAGAGTGGTCAGAGTGCTGGGGGGATATCTGGGGTGTAGAGAGTTCAGAGTGCTGGGGGGGATATCTGGGGTGTAGAGGGGTCAGAGTGCTGGGGGGATATCTGGGGTGTAGAGGGGTCAAAGTGCTGGGGGGATATCTGGGGTGTAGAGAGTTCAGAGTGCTGGGGGGGATATCTGGGGTGTAGAGTGGTCAGAGTGCTGGGGGGATATCTGGGGTGTAGAGGGGTCAGAGTGCTGGGGGGATATCTGGGGTGTAGAGGGGTCAGAGTGCTGGGGGGATATCTGGGGTGTAGAGGGGTCAGAGTACTGGGAGGATATCTGGGGTGTAGAGGGGTCAGAGTGCTGGGGGGATATCTGGGGTGTAGAGGGGTCAAAGTGCTGGGGGGATATCTGGGGTGTAGAGAGTTCAGAGTGCTGGGGGGGATATCTGGGGTGTAGAGGGGTCAGAGTGCTGGGGGGATATCTGGGGTGTAGAGGGGAAGCCCGGGCTCAAGGACCAGCTGCTTTGGGAAAAGGTTCAGGGGTCCCCATGCAGCTGGGGCCCCTGGGCAGTGCCCAGGTGTACCCTCTCATTAAGACAGCCCTGTGTGTGATCAGGGGGACATTTATACCACATGACCTACGGAATATTTACCCCCCTTCCTGACCAGGCCATTCTTTACAATACTATGTTACCACTTCAGCCCCGGAAGAATTGACCCCCAGGGCACTTATTGCAATTCAGCGTTGCGTAGTTTTCACTGACAATTGCGCGGTCGTGTGACGTGGCTCCCAAACAAAATTGGCGTCCTTTTTTCCCCACAAATAGAGCTTTCTTTTGGTGGTATTTGATCACCTCTCTTTTTTTTTTTGCGCTATAAACAAAAATAGAGCCACAATTTTGAAAAAAAAACTATATTTTTTTACTTTTTGCTATAATAAATATATTATTTTTTTTCCCCTCAGTTTAGGCCGATACGTATTCTTCTACCTATTTTTGGTTAAAAAAATCGCAATAAGCGTTTATCGATTGGTTTGCACAAAATTTATAGCGTCTACAAAATGGGGGATAGTTTTATGGCATTTTTATTATAATTGTTTTTATTAGTAATGGCGGCGATCTGCGATTTTTATTGTGACTGCGATATTATGGTGGACACATCGGACACTTTTGACGCTATTTTTAGGACCATTGACATTTATACAGAGATCAGTGCTATAAAAATGCACTGATTACTGTATAAATGACACTGGCAGGGACGGGGTTAAGGGGGCGATGAAGGGGTTAAGTGTGTCCTAGGGAGAGCTTCTAACTGTGGGGGGGGGGCTGGGCTACAAGTGACACGACACTGATCGCTGCTCCCGATGATAGGGAGCAGAAGATCACTGTCCTATCACAAGGCAGAACAGGGAAATGCCTTGTTTACAAAGGCATCCCCCCATTCTGCAGCTCCATGACACGATTGCGGAACATCGAATCCGTGGGTCCCGCGGGTACGGAGCTCGCGGCGGGTGGCCGCGCGGGTGCCTGTACGGCAGCAAATTCATAGCAACGTACAGGTATGTTGCTTTGCGCAGCCGTGCTATTCTGCCCACGTATATCGGCGTTAGCCGGTCGGCAAGTAGTTACCTGACAATTGTGCGGTCGTACGACGCTGTACCCAAATAAAGTTGATTTTCTTTTTTTTCCCCCCACAAATACAGCTTTTTTTTTTTGGTGGTATTTGATGCAGTGGTTTTTTTTTTTTGCGCTATAAACAAAATTTTGAAAAAATAAACAATATTTTTTATTAAATAAAATAAAATCTTCCTGAGTGAGTGAGAAACTTGTATAGCGCAACACATGCAAACTAAATAGACTCAGGGTGCTTAGTATCCATTTCCCTGTATTTGTTTTATAATTGTACCCTAATGCCACATACACACGATCGGTTCGTCTGATGAAAACGGTCTGGTGGACGGTTGTCATCGGACAAACCGATCGTGTGCGGGCCCCAATTACAGGCAGCTGATCACGATGTAAACAGGAAAAGCCCAGTCCAGAGCCGATCGGCTGCTCCTCTGACAGGGGGGGTTTGTGCTGATCGATTATCAGCACAGCCCCCCCGAGGATGCCCACTGGACCACCAGGGATGCCCACTGGACCACCAGGGATGCAGAACACAGGTATGCCACCCTAGACCACCAGGAATGACAATGACACAAATAATGGATGCCAATCAGTGACCGCAATGAATGCCAATCAGTGCCCACAATGGGCATCACTGATTGGCAGGCATTGTTTGGCACTGATTGGCATCCATTAGTACAACACATACGTTAGTGCCACCTATCAGTGCCCATCTATGCCTATCCGTGCCACCTATCCGTGCCCATCCATGCCGCCGATCCGTGCCCATCCATGCCGCCTATCCGTGCCCACTGTGCAGCCTATCTGTGCCCGTCCTTGCCGCCTATATGTGCCCATCCATGCTGCCTATCCGTGCCTGATTGGCATCCATTAGAACAACATATACTTTAGTGCCACCTATCAGTGCCCATCTGTGCCGCCTATCAGTGCCCACCCGTGCCGCCTATCAGTGCCCATCCATGCTGTCTATCCGTGCCCATCTGTGCTGCCTATCTGTGCCCATCCGTGCCACCTATCTGTGCCCATCCATGCTGCCTATCCGTGCCTGATTGGCAACCATTAGTACAACATATACGTTAGTGCCACCTATCAGTGCCCATCTGTGCCTATCTGTGCCGCCTATCAGTGCCCATCCATGCTGCCCATCAGTGCCGCATATTAGTTCCCATCATCGTTGCCCATCAATGTTACGTCATCGGTGCCCATCAGTGCAGTACCATCAGTGCCCATCAGTGAAGGAGAAAAAAGTACTTATTTACAATGTTTTATAACAGGAACAAAAAAAAAACATTTTTTTTTTCAAAATTTTCGGTCATTTTTTGCAGAAAATAAAAATCCAAGAGGTGATCAAATACCACCAAAAGAAAGCTCTATTTGTGGGGACAAAATGATAAAAAATTAGTTTGGGTACAGCGTAGCACGACTGCGCAATTGTCATCCAAAGTGCAACAGCGCTGAAAGCTGAAAATTGGTCTGGGCGGGAAGGTGTATAAGTGCCCCCCGGTATGGAAGGGGTTAAAAAAAAACGTCCTGAAGTAATTTTTCGGTAAATACGGATTTACAATCCACATGGAACATTTGTGTTTTAATGAAATGTGATTTTCATCTCACTGACAGACATCCAGGCCGGGGGTTTGATCTTTTCGTTGATGGAGTCAGATCCAATAAAAAATACTTTTACCGTCTCCAAAGAGCGTTCGCTCTTCTCGGCGTCCGTTGGAGTGACGGAGGGAAAACACCAGAAGAAGATTATGTTATGAAAGTGGACAGAATGACAGAATGTGATGCTCAGCAATCAGTGAGATTCCCGTAATCATTCATTCTCCAATAAAACCCGCCGCCGCAATTCCCGACAGCGTGAGACGCCAACGCCCGTCGTTTTTTTTTTTACAGGATGCCGCACATCAAAGAGAGTCACCATCACGCCGCACCTGCATAACGACCTCCATAAAGAACGGCGCTCGGAGGAGACGGCTATTTTATAGACAATTTACACCCCCGCATTGGTGTCATTATCAGAAAAATTCAAAACATTTTATAGAACTCGTAGATGTCGGCAGGCGGGACAGAGGCGCTTCCAGGGACACCTTTTTATTATACGAGATTTACCGCCGTAATTACAGCGGGATTCCATCGATTCACAGAGCGCTCCGCCATCGATGAAGAGGACACACCGGGATTCAGCTGTGAATATACAACACCGAGCAAAAGTATTAGACAGGGGTGTGAAAAATGCTGTAAATGAAGAATGCTACCAGAAATAGAAGTCTTAGCCCCCTTTCACACGGACAGCTGTTTTGCCGCAGATCAGTGGCGGCTGGTGCTCAAAAATTTTGGGGGGGCGCAAATGAAAAAAAAAAATTGCAGCCTCACTATGCCTATCAAACGCAGCCACAGTGCCATCAATTGTCACCACTGTGCCATCAATTGTCACCACTGTGCCATCCCATCAAACGCAGCCACTATGCCATCAAATGCGGTCACTGTGCCATCAATTGTCACCACTGTGCCATCCCATCAAACGCAGTCACTGTGCCATCAATTGTCACCACTGTGCCATGCCATTTAACGCAGCCGCTGTGCCATCAAATGTCACCACTGTGCCATCCCATCAAACGCAGCCACTATGCCATCAAACAGTCACTGTGCCATCAATTGTCACCACTGTGCCATGCCAAACGCAGCCGCTGTGCCATCAATTGTCACCACTGTGCCATGCCATTAAACGCAGCCGCTGTGCCATCAATTGTCACCACTGTGCCATGCCAAACGCAGCCGCTGTGCCATCAATTGTCACCACTGTGCCATGCCATTAAACGCAGCCGCTGTGCCATCAATTGTCACCACTGTGCCATCCCATCAAACGCAGCCACTATGCCATCAAACGCAGTCACTGTGCCATCCCATCAAACGCAGTCACTGTGCCATCAATTGTCACCACTGTGCCATGCCAAACGCAGCCGCTGTGCCATTAATTGTCACCACTGTGCCATGCCATCAAACGCAGGCACTGTGCTAATTGTCACCACTGTGCCCATTGTTGTAACTGCATGTCACTGTGCTGTTCCCTTTAATTGTTGTCACTGTGCTGTGCCCTTTGTCGCCTCTGTGCCCATTGTTGTCACTGTGCTGTCTGTGCCCTTTTATTGATGCCACTGTGCCCTTTGCCGCTCTCTGTGCCCATTGTCGCCCCTTTCCCTGTAAAATGAACTTACCTGAAGCTTCCATGTCCTCCCTTGATGTCTTGTCCCGGTTGGTGACGCTTCAGCCAATCAGGTTCCTGATGACCAGAATCCGGGAACCTGATTGGCTGAAACAGCCGTCAGTCTTTTTCAAGGAACGCAGGGGGCCTGCGCTCCGAGAATAGACATGCGAGAGCCGGAGGGCTGTACTTGGAAAGCCTATGAGAGCCACTGGCTTTGATAGGCAGTTCCGCTCAGCCAATCAGCTGCCATTATTCGGGTAACCGGCGACCCATGTCCGGTTATCTGAATAGATCAGGCAGCTGGTAACCAACAATAACATACACCCGTGCAATTATTCACGAATGTATGTTGTTTGCGAGAGGGGGTGGTGCTGCAGCGCCCTCTATAGACGCCCGCCAGAACTGCGGTTAAAATGTAAAAATTACATTTTAGCCGAATAAAAGTTCTTAAAGGGCCCGTTTTTTTTTGTGACTGTGGGAGGGGGCGGCGCCCGTGCGTCCCTATGGACGGGCCGCCACTGCCGCAGATAAAAGCATGTTTATATTTTGCTGGAATTCCAGGCACTGAGGTCAGCTGCATTTGTACGGTGCTTTTAGCTGCGGTTGCGTTTAGCTGCGGTTGCGTTTAGCTGCGGCACGATATTGAACGGGATCCGACTTGGATCCCTGCCAATACCAAGCACTGCATCTGGTATGAATCTTGAGGGGGAACTCCATGCCAAATTTCGGGGGGGGGGGGGTCTTTACCGCCATCTGGTTCTCTTCCGCCGGGGGGGGCGCTTTATTCTTTAGCTCTTTTACGAGCAACCCCCTCCCGGGCGTTTTTTTTACGTCTTCTGCCGAGGGGGGGGGGGGGGTCCCGGTATTCACCGCCATGTGGTTCTCTTCCGCCGGGGGCCCCGCTCTCTTCTTTAGCTCTTTTACGAGCAGGGGTGCCCAGGCTTCTGTCGCCTTCTGCCTTCTTCTCTTTTCTTCTTTGATGTTGACACGTCGCTTTCTCTTGCTGTAATGCCGTGGGCGTGGCTTGCACCGCTTTATATAGGCCTCTTATGACGTCACAGTCCCATCATGCTCTTGGTGGCGATGATTTAAGGGGGCGGGGTCACCGGGTGATATTCGCCCCTTACAAAACCACGGGTAACAAAACCGCAAGTAACCGTAGTGTGTGAAGGGTGTCATAGGAAAGCATTGTGTGCTTCTAGCTAAAAGCATCATTCTATCCGTCCGTGTGAAAGGGGCCCTAAAGCGGAGTTCCACCCAAAAATGGAACTTCCGCTTGTTCCACTCCATACCCCCTTACATGCCACATTTGGCATGTAATTTTTGGGGGGGGGGGGAGTGGGGGCTTTAGGAGGAGTGGGACTTCCTGTCCCACTTCCTGCTTCTGCCGAGGGGCTGGTAAGCGGTTAGGCTTAATCGTCTTATTGCAGCCCCTCCCTGTAGGCGATGGCCTAGGACACTGACAGGTCCTAGGCGATCGCCTGTCCAGACAGCGGCGAGCCGCACCGCACGCGCATGCGCAGTGCGGCTCGCGCATGCGCAGTGGGTGCCCTGCCGTGAAGCCGAAGGCTGTCACGGCTGGGTGCCCAAAATCGGAATGAAGGCGCCGGCCGGGGAGGGGGGAGAGGAGCGGACCCCCGGTCGGCGCGTCGTTGGAACGTGGAGAAGGTAAGTGAATGTTTATTAAAAGCCAGCAGCTACACTTTTTGTAGCTGCTGACTTTTAATAAACATTACATTTGGGTGGAACACCCCTTTAAGCTGTGTACACACGATCGGTTTGTCTGATGAAAAAAGACCGATGGACTGTTTTCATCGGACAAACCAATGTGTGGGCCCCATCGGTGTAAAAAATATACAACGGGCCCGATCCACAAAAACGGGCGTATCTTTGTGCGGGTGTAGTGTATCTTGTTTACGCTACGCCGCCGCAACTTAGAATGGCAAGTTCCGTATCCACAAAGGACTTGCGTCCTAAGTTACAGCGGCGTAGCGTAAATGAGGCGGCGTAAGCCGGGTAATTCAAATGTGGAGGATGTGGGCGTGATTTATGTTAAATCATCGTGACCCCACGTAAATGACGTTTTTTTTTAACTGCGCATGCGCCGTCCATGGAGGTATCCCAGTGCGCATGCGCAAATTCACGTCGCAAATAGTCAATGCTTTCGAAGTGAACGTAACTTACGCAAAGCCCTATTTGCGAATGTTTTACGCAAACAACGTAAACAACGGAAAATTCGACGCTGTCCCGACGTCCATACTTAACATTGCGTACGCCTCTATACAGCAGGGGTAACTTTACGCCGGAAAACGACTTACGCAAACGACGTAAAAAAAAAAGCGCCGGCCGCAAGTACGTTCGTGGATCGGCGTATCTAGCTCATTTGCATATTCTACACGAAAATTCTACGAAAGCGACCCTAGCGGCCAGCGTAAATATGCAACTTAGATACGACGGCGTAAGAGACTTACGTCAGTCGTATCTTAGCAAAATTACGGCGTATCTTGTTTTGTGGATACAAAACAAAGATACGCCGGCGCAGATTTGAAAATACGGCGGCGTATCTGGAGATACGCCGCCGTATACTTTTGTGGATCTGGCCCAACATGTTTTAAATTTTTCCTATGGCTAAAAAACTGATAGGAAATTTTCGATCGTCTGTGTGGAACTCCATCGGAGAAAAATTCACGCATGCTCAGAATCAGAGGCAACTTGCAAAATGACTTCTGTATTGAAGTCAATACAAGTCGCCCCGAGTCGCCCCCCCAAAAGTCGTACAGGAACCTTTTTCTAAGTCAGAGCGACTTGCGTTTCTCCTATTAGAAGGGTTCTATTGCACAGAATGGGACGCGACTCGTCAGGCGGCTGAGTCGCCAGTCCCCAGTGTTAAAATTTGAATAGTTTTTACATACCTTTCGAATTCGAATAGTTTCCCAAATTTGAATACTTTTCAAACTCGTATCGGTTTCCAAGTTCCAAAGAAAATAGAATAGAAAATAAAGGAGTAGAATAGAAAAAAAATGTAAAAAATTCTATTCTATTGCTTTACTTTCTATTCTATTTCTATCTGAAATAACAAAAAAATTAATCCGACTAAATTCGAAATTTGAATAGTTTCCGAATAGTTTTTAAATCCTTTTCTATTTCTATCCGAAATAACAAAAAAAATAACATAATTGGACGAAATTCGTATATGAATCATGAATTTTTGAATACTTTTTGAATTCGAATAGTTTTTAAATTCAAATTCTCAAACTTTTAAAATTCGAATACTTTTCAAACTCAAATAGTTTTTCAATTATCGAAAAGAATAAAATAGAATAGAAAATAAAGGAATAAAATAGAAAAAATATTTTTTTTTTCTATTCTATTACTTTATTTTCCATTTAATTTCTATCCGAAATAACGGGGGAAAAAATTCGGACAAAATAAAAATTTGAATACTTTTTGAATACTTTTCGAATTTGAATAGTATTCAAATTTTAAAACGTTTCAAATTCAAATAGTTTTCAAAGTTTGTATAATTTTTGAACTTGTATTGTTTTCCAATTTCCAAAGAGAATAAAATAGAATAGAAAATAAAGGAATAGAATAGAATTTTTTATTTTTCTATTCTATTCCTTTCTTTTCTGTTCTATTTTATTCTCTTTGGAAAACGATACTAGTTCAAAAAGTTTTCGAATTTGAAAACGATTTGAATTCGAAAAGTAAAGGGGTCCAGAGGTGTAAGGTACTGTGTAATGTAAAGGGGTCCAGAGGTGCAGTGCTGTGTAATGTAAAGGGGTCCAGAGGTGCAGGGTGCTGTGTAATGTAAAGGGGTCTAGAGGTGCAGTGCTGTGTAATGTAAAGGGGTCCAGAGGTGCTGTGCTGTGTAATGTAAAGGGGTCCAGAGGTGCAGGGTGCTGTGTAATGTAAAGGGGCCCAGATGTGCAGGGTGCTGTGTAATGTAAAGGGGCTCAGATGTGCAGGGTGCTGTGTAATGTAAAGGGGTCCAGAGGTGCAGGGTGCTGTGTAATGTAAAGGGGTCCAGAGGTGCAGGGTTCTGTGTAATGTAAAGGGGTCCAGAGGTGCAGGGTGCTGTGTAATGTAAAGGGGCCCAGAGCTGTGGGGTGCTATGTAATCTAAAGGGGTCCAGTGATGCAGGGTTCTGTGTAATGTAAAGGGGTCCAGAGGTGCAGGGTGCTGTGTAATGTAAAGGGGCCCAGAGGTGCAGGGTGCTGTGTAATGTTAAGGGGCCCAGAGGTGCAGGGTGCTGTGTAATGTAAAGGGGTCCAGAGGTGCAGGGTGCTGTGTAATGTAAAGGGGTCCAGAGGTGCAGGGTGCTGTGTAATGTAAAGGGGACCAGAGGCGCAGGGTGCTGTGTAATGTAAAGGGGTCCAGAGGCGCAGGGTGCTGTGTAATGTAAAGGGGTCCAGAGGTGCAGGGTGCTGTGTAATGTAAAGGGGTCCAGAGGTGCAGGGTGCCGTGTAATGTAAAGGGGTCCAGAGGTGCAGGGTGCTGTGTAATGTAAAGGGGTCCAGAGGTGCAGGGTGCTGTGTAATGTAAAGGGGTCCAGAGGTGCAGGGTGCTGTGTAATGTAAAGGGGTCCAGAGGTGCAGGGTGCTGTGTAATGTAAAGGGGTCCAGAGGTGCAGGGTGCTGTGTAATGTAAAGGGGTCCAGAGGTGCAGGGTGCTGTGTAATGTAAAGGGGTCCAGAGGTGTAGGGTGCTGGAACCCCACATCCCATCACTAACCGACACCTATTTTTTGTCCCAGTCCCGGGCCTGTTAAGATTCTATTTTCTGATGACTTCAGATCGCAGTGCTCATGTGATGCGCTCATATAAATTCTTATAGTATTTATGGCTCATTAAACGGTTTTCCCGTCTTTTCCAACTCCAGAAAAAGAAACAATTTCCTCCCAGTTGGTTATTTAATGTTCCATGGACAATTAGTCCGAGTGTTAATTAGGTGGTTTGTCTTGTAGATAACACACCTGCAGCTAATAGATAAGAGGGATGTGGGGTAGAGAAGGTGTAATTTCTATACGGAGGGACACGTATGACAGATGTATGGTTTTAGGAGGTGCTAAAAAATGACACGTATGAAATTCTCCTTCACTCCTGTGTGCCGTAATTCAACTTAATTATCAGTTTTATATTACAGCATTATGGGCTATGTCACAACTTGAAGACCAGGCCTTTTTGTGGCACTTCTCACATACATGTATGTAGCCCCCATGCCCCCTGTCACCCTGCCCAGCCAGACATCCACATCTCAGTCACTCAAAGACATAGACCAGTCCATAGCTTTGTTTTGTTTGTTTTTTATTTGAGGGGATTAAACTTGGATGGGAATTATGGGATGCTCAGGAATATTCAGCGCAAACTTGCTTGGGACTTCTATATACACCAGGGTGACCAGACATCCACGGTTTCCGGGAACAGTCCCTGGATTGAGGACACTGTGTCCCGGAGGCAGCCTGTCCCCGGATTTGTCAGCGGATTGCAGTGGCATGGGGGGGCATCTCGCCCCAGGTGCAACATTTGGGGGGGGGTGTAAAATCATTACTGTGACCCCCAAGTGTGCTGTGTTGATCCCCCCCCCCCTGCCCAGGGACTCCTGTGGTCCAGCCTGTCCCCCATAATCCCTCTGGTGTGGGCGGCCCGTGTGTAAAAACAGTGGAGGGGAGGGGCGTTGCAGAGCGTACGTCGGCTATTGGAGAAGCTCTTGGCGGGGGATACTGAGGAATGGCTGGGTTTCGGGAACAGTAATTGGTGCTGGTGAGCCCTTCTCCGATTGGTTATCATGGAGGCCAGAAAAATCAACAGATCTACACTGTTCATGTAGGGGGGGGAAGAGTAGTGCAGGAATCAGATGGGTTAGTGTAGTGGTCAGTGTAGGAATCAGGTAGGTCAGTGTAGGAATTAGGTAGGTCAGTGTAGTGGTCTGTGTAGGAATCAGGTAGGGCAGTGTAGTGGTCAGAGTAGGAATCAGATAGGGCAGTGTAGGAATCAGGTAGGGCAGTGTAGTGGTCAGTGTAGGAATCAGGTAGGTCAGTGTAGGAATTAGGTAGGTCAGTGTAGTGGTCTGTGTAGGAATCAGGTAGGTCAGTGTAGTGGTCAGTGTAGGAATTAGGTAGGTCAGTGTAGTGGTCAGTGTAGGAATTAGGTAGGTCAGTGTAGTGGTCAGTGTAGGAATCAGATAGGTCAGTGTAGTGGTCAGTGTAGGAATCAGGCAGGTCAGTGTAGTGGTCAGTATAATAATCAGGTAGGTCAGTGTAGTGGTCAGTGTAGGAATCAGGTAGGTCAGTGTAGTGGTCAGTTCAGGAATCAGGTAGGTCAGTGTAGTGGTCAGTGTAGGAATCAGGTAGGTCAGTGTAGTGGTCAGTGTAGGAATCAGGTAGGTCAATGTAGTGGTCAGTGTAGGAATTGTTTAGGTGCTAGCTGTCCTCTATTTAGCTACCACTCCCAGGTAGCTCTCTTCAGGTCCTGCCAGTCAGCCTGGCTGCAGTGACCTCTCTCTCCTGACCCTTTCATAGTCCTGGTTCTGCTCCCATCTCAACTGAAATCTCCCAGTTCTCTTAGGCGTGCCCATGGGCGTCCGCTCCATATGGCAAGGGGGGGCAATTGCCCCCCCCCCCCCCCGGAAAATCGAGATAGTGTTGAAGAGTCTCGCGGCCGCAGGGTGTCTAAGCGGTCCCGGGCCGGATGTCACACAGACACAGCGAGCAGAGTGAAGCCGCCTGCCCCTCCAGCGTTTATGTGTACTCATGGGGGGGGGGGGACCTGCTGTGAGCCGGCCGTGCTGATGCCTGATCTGAGGTACTGAATGGGATGGGGGGAAGGGAGGTCTGTCTGTGATGAATAGATGGGTCTGTGCGGAATGGGTGACTGTGCTGAAGGGGGGGGTCCATCTGTGCTGAATGAAGGGGTCTGTGTAGAATGGGGGGTCTGTTCTGAAGGGGGGGTCTGTACATTCTCTAGGCTATCACACTGCCAACTGGCCGCGTTATCGGTAAAGTGTCGGTTTACCATCGTTTTAGCTGCGCTATTCGGCCGCTAGCGAGGTGCTTTTAACCCCTGCTAGCGTTTAAAGAAAGGGTTAAATGTGTACCGCCGCTGCAGAAGCGCCTCCCCCTGAAAAAATTTCAGCGGACGCCCATGGGCGTGCCTCCCCAGTCCTCCTGACTGAGCTCACACACCAGCCCGCCCTCCCCACCAGTCAGCACTCACAGTCATTGGCTGCAAGTGATGATCAGATGCCAATCGCCTGCTGATTTTCCAGCATGCTTGTTTGACAGAAACGTTAGCCCGGCTCCTGTAAGACAGGCTGCTGTGCACACTGGCCAAATCTTGGCTGGTTTCTGTTCAAACGTCTGATACTAGCTGACAGGGCTTTTTTTCTGGGGGAACTTGGGGGAACTCAGTTCCACCACCTTTGGCTCAGACCCTTTGGTGCCCGCTCACCACAATCACTTGTGAACACAGAAGTCTGGTTTCTGTGTTTACAAGTGACTGCTTTGTAACCCCCTGAACTCTGCACACTGTATGTAATGCAATTCTGGTATTTAATGCCCCTTTAAGACCCTTCTACTGTTTGTGAAATCTGAACGGGTCGTGGTTGAGTTCCTGCACCTATTTTCTGAGAAAAAAAGCTCTGCTAGCTGATATTTGGCCAGTGGTGTGTACAAGCTTTTACAGTGATGGTCAGAATGCCACCCTTACAACTCTGCCAAGTTGACTTCAGAACTATTCCGGTCTCCATCAAATGGGAGGCCAATCGGCCACAGCTCGAGGAACCCTTAGCAAACTCTGGAGGAATCCTGGGGATCCACAGATAGAGAATGTCTGCTCTAAAGTAAAAAGGCTGCGGAAGGGTGATCTATCATCTGACATTGGGTACGCCTAATGTCTTATGAAGATGCTTGTCCTGAAATTACCTTGGTTTCTAATTATAATTCATAGAAGGTGATTGGAAATTGTCGTACGTTATATAACAAGCACTACACAACTTGTAAACTTCATCACCTACATATATTGTGTGAAGTAGTGTGTCATGCCTTCATGCCTTCAGCAAGGTTTTCTTATGTTCCTTGTTAATTGTTGAATATGCTAATAGATGTAAAGTAAATTATAACATCGCCATCCAGTGGCTCATTTACATATGTAGTATCTGTGAATAATTTAATGAAGGTAGGTAGAGAATGTTGATTAAAAGCCACCGTAGCTTCCCATAATTCCTGTGGACTATACCATGAGGTCTGAGACACAGCCCCCAGTAGCCATCTTCCTACTTCATCCATGCACCTTCTCCAGAGAACTCCACACCTATTCAGCTGCAATTCTAATGTCAGCCTAATGGAAACATCGCCAGTATGTTCACAATTCCTTTCCCTAGTACTTAGACTAGTGTGTGAGGACTGTATATTTGTATATTATACTGATTGTATGTTTTTTCTTTTATTTTAGCTTTACTCTAGCTTCCCTGCAATAAAAGTTGAAAAAAGGACCTTGCGCCTGCCTCAATGAGTTTTTAAGGGAGGAGAGTTAGCTGTCTGTTATACCTCAGGCCGCGTACACACGTACGAGAACCTCGACGGGCCAAACACATCGTTCCGCCCGGCCGTCGAAATCGTCGACCAAGCCGTCTCTCTATTTTGGCTCGACGGCTTTCCCGACGGAATGCTCGCCGAAACCGTACACACGGCCGAGGTTCTCGGCAGAATGAGGATCCCAGCGTCTCGCTGGTTTCTGCCGAGAATCTCTGCCGTGTGTACGGGGCCTGACTTCTGAAGGTAATTGGTTGCACCGTCGGGAAAGGCGCCGAGCCATGGTTCTCGATGGGCCATTGAGCAAATAGAGAACCTGCTCTCTATTTTGGCTCGACGGCTTTCTCGACGGGACGCTCGGCGAAAACGTACACACGACCGAGTATCTCGGCAGAATATGGATCCCAGCGAGCTTCTCGCTGGATTCTGCCGAGGTTCTCGGTCGTGTGTACGGGGCCTCAGCCATGTATAGTGAGGGCAGAACAGAGTGCTTGTTTTTTGATTTTCTAGGACTTATCAAAGCTTAATATGCATTCAGATATTTCCGTAGTTTTTATTTCCATTTCCGTTACTGCCCTTTCCAGAAAATATCAAGGGATTTGAATGTGTAAACTCCATATTTCTATGATGCAGCTTCTAGTGGTGTAAATGTGCTTGCTAGCACAGCGTATAATCTTCTCCGTTTACTTACAATTCAGCTGTCTTTGCAGATGTCTGGCTGCAGATCCAACATCACTTCCATGACAGTCATCTAATATTCTGCTTCTTCCCCCATTCTCTTTCTTACCGTGTTATCAGTTTCCTCATCTATAATCTTTGATCTTAAGTTGCACTCACGTGTATCTTCTCCCTCCTCCCTGGTCACCAATTGCCCCGAGGACTTTAATTCGATTCCCTTCTGAGGGACAGGCAATTATTGAGGCTTTCAATTACTTCAAAACCCTGAAGCACCAAAACGCGTATCCTTCTCCTCTCTTCCAAAATAACCAGATGACCACTCTCTGTTTACGAGTTGAATGACCATAGCAGGCGCAGCCCTTTATTTAAAAAATACAACAAACATTAAACGGCCACATCCCGTGTGGTTGCTGGCGGAATCCTCCCTTTATCCCTCTAAATCGGTTGCACATATGTTGTGGTTGTCATTTAAGGACAACTACTATATTATGCCCCTCCTTATCTTTCTCTCTCTAGGTATATGGTTCAGGTCTCATTCCCTGAACCTTTGGTTGGTGAATCAATAAAGGTTTCCTGCGCATAGCAGACTTACGTGACAATAAAGGTGTGATGAGCAAGCAATTCTTGATAGAGAGGCATCAGTTGGATTTTTTTTTTTGGCATACTCAGCTGGTGCATTACCTAAACTCCTTGAAACGCAACTCGGATGTACAGTGCCTTGCAAAAGTATTCACCCCCCCCTTGGCTTTTTACCTATTTTGTTACATTACTGCTAGGGCTGTCCCGATGCCCCTTTTTTAGGACCGAGTACAAGTACCAATACTTTTTTTCATGTACTCGCCGATACCGATTACCGATACTTTTATTTAAATGTGTCCATGTGTCCCCAAATGCAGCCATGTATCCCCAAATGCAGCCATGTCCCCAAATGCAGCCTTATCCACAAATGCAGCAATGTGTCCCCCAAATGCAGCCTTGTCCCCAAATGCAGCCTTGTCCCCAAATGCAGCCTTGTCCACAAATGCAGCCATGTGTCCCCCAAATGCAGCTTTGTCCCCAAATGCAGCCATTTATCCCCAAATGCAGCCTTATCCACAAATGCAGCCATGTTTCCCCCAAATGCAGCTTTGTCCCCAAATGCAGCCTTGTCCCCAAATGCAGCCTTATCCACAAATGCAGCCATGTGTCCCCCAAATGCAGCTTTGTCCCCAAATGCAGCCATGTCCCCAAATGCAGCCTTATCCACAAATGCAGCCATGTGTCCCCCAAATGCAGCTTTGTCCCCAAATGCAGCCTTATCCACAAATGCAGCCATGTGTCCCCCAAATGCAGCTTTGTCCCCAAATGCAGCCATGTATCCCCAAATGCAGCCATGTCCCCAAATGCAGCTTTGTCCCCAAATGCAGCCATGTCCCCAAATGCAGCCATATCCACAAATGCAGCCATGTCCCCAAATGCAGCCTTATCCACAAATGCAGCCATGTGTCCCCCAAATGCAGCCTTGTCCCCAAATGCAGCCTTATCCACAAATGCAGCCATGTGTCCCCCAAATGCAGCTTTGTCCCCAAATGCAGCCATGTCCCCAAAAGCAGCCTTATCCACAAATGCAGCCATGTGTCCCCCAAATGCAGCTTTGTCCCCAAATGCAGCCATGTCCCCAAATGCAGCCTTATCCACAAATGCAGCCATGTGTCCCCCAAATGCAGCTTTGTCCCCAAATGCAGCCATGTCCCCAAATGCAGCCTTATCCACAAATGCAGCCATGTGTCCCCCAAATGCAGCCATGTATCCCTAAATGCAGCCATGTATCCCCAAATGCAGCCATGTCCACAAATGCAGCCTTATCCACAAATGCAGCCATGTGTCCCCCAAATGCAGCCATGTCCCCAAATGCAGACATGTCCCCAAATGCAGCCTTGTCCCCATAGAGAAAGAAAAAAGCCCCCCCCCCCCAACCTCCCCGCCTCCGCCTAGTTGATCAGCCACCCATCCAATCCTGGGATGGGTGATCTGTCTATCAAAGTGCCTGGACAAGGGGGAGGGGCTATATATGACGAGTCACGGCAGGGAACACACAGCTATTCAAATGAAAGCTGTAATGTTCCCCGCGCTGATCAACTAGACGGCGGTGGGGGGGACTAGATAGCAGCAGCAGCTCCCTCCGCCCCCTCTCCACCCACTCCCCGGGGAAAAAAAAGTATCGGTGAAGCATCGGGAGCATTTGCGCGAGTACAAGTACTCATGCAGGTGCTCAGTATCGGTCCCGATACCGATACTAGGATCGGTATCGGGACAACCCTAATTACAGCCTTTAGTTCAATGTTTTTTTATACATGATGGATCAGAAAACAATAATCTAAGTTGGTGTAGTAAAATTAGAAAAATAAATACATAAAACTATTTTTTTTAGAAATAAAAAACAAATAATTAACATGTGCGTATGTATTCACCCCCTTTGTTATCAAGCCCATAAAGAGCTCCGGTGCAACCAATTACCTTCAGAAGTCAGGCCCCGTACACACGGCAGAGATTCTCGGCAGAAACCAGCGAGACGCTGGGATCCTCATTCTGCCGAGAACCTCGGCCGTGTGTACGGTTTCAGCGAGCATTCCGCCGGGAAAGCCGCCGAGCCAAAATAGAGAGCAGGTTCTCTATTTGCTCGATGGCCCATCGAGAACCATGGCTTGGCGCCTTTCCCGACGGCTTGGTCGACGATTTCGACAGCCGGGCGAGAACCTCGACGGGCGGAACGATCTGTTCCGCCCGTCGAGGTTATCGTACGTGTGTACGGGGCCTCACATAATTAGTGAAATGATGTCCACCTGTGTGCAATCTAAGTGTCACATGATCTGTCATTACATAGACACACCTTTCTGAAAGGCCCCAGAGGCTGCAACACTTAAGCAAGAGGCACCACTAACCAAACACTGCCATGTAGACCAAGGAACTCTCCAAACAAGAAGAAGTACAAGTCAGGGTTAGGTTATAAACAAATATCCAAATCTTTGATAAACCCTAGGAGCCCCATCAAATCTAACATAACCAAATGGAAAGAACATGGCACAACAGCAAACCTGCCAAGAGACGGCCGCACACCAAAACTCACTGACTGGGCAAGGAGGGCATTAATCAGAGAGGAGCACAGAGACCTAAGGGAACACTGGAGGAGCTGCACAGTTCCACAGCAGAGACTGGAGTATCTGTATGTAGCGCCTGGTTACTTTCCAGAACCGGTATTATGTTAAATTTAGAGGGGGTCAGAGAATTCGTTAACTCTGACCATATTGATTTGTCCAAATTTGGGTCTCTGTCTCAGCTTTGGCTGTGCTGTGGGCTAATTCTGTCATTCCTGGGGTGCTGATCTTACCCCAGGTCGACAGATGGCAGCAGTGGAGTCAAGGATTGGGTGCTCTTACCCAGCAGCCTATCAGGAGGGTTTGGCCTTTGTGTGCATGCTGGGGGAGAGTATTTATGGGACAGACGCCATTGGGCTGGGTCCTTCTTCGAGGGTGGCGCCCACCTTCAGGGTGACCATACCACGGCGCCCTGGCGAAATGGCCTCTTAGGCCGGGGTGCCTGTGACACCTGGTGTTTCTAGTTTCGGGACCACGTTGGTCCGAAACTTCTGAGCTGTGGCTAGGCCCCAGTGATCGACTGGGTCCCAAAATCAACAAGATCCCAGTCCCATTAGAGGAAGCTGTTCGGTGGAAGCCTGCCTGAGGAGTGCCAAGAGAGGCTGGCGATCCAAAAGGGTTTCGACCATCCACCGGGGATCAAGGTAACCGGGTACTGAAAGGCTTGACGTCGGTTGCCTGTCAGTCGGTAACCTCCTACAACTACCTGAAGGTGATCCAGGTGCCAAGTCTACAAAGGAGGATTATCTCTGCTGTTTCAATGATCAGGAGGGCAGAGACTTTTACCTAAGGTTTGAGTGGCATTCTGGCTGCCAGGCCAGTGAGAGAGGCCTGTCCAGGTGCGCTACACCCACTCTGGCTGGAGTGTTGAAATAGACATTACACGTGGGAGCAGGACAGTTTCCCCATTACTGACACCTGAATCTGCTATCTTCATTTCTACTAAACCTCTACTCTTAAGCAAGTTTTATTGTTTTTACCCGGCTGGGTAATAAAGAGCACAGAAAAAGTCACCTGTTGTGGACATTCCGTTGCTACAACTTCCACCAGAGTGGCAGAGTGGCCAGAAGGAAGCCATTACTTTCAGCAAAAAACAAAATGGCACGTTTTGAGTTTGTGAAAATGCATGTGGGAGGTTCACCTTCCAGCAGGAAAATGACCTCAAACACACTGCTGAAGCAACACTTAAGGGGAAACACGTAAATGTGTTGGAATGGCCTAGTCAAGGCCCAGACCTCAATCCAATAGAAAATCTGTGGTCAGACTAAGGCCGTGTACACACGGCAGAGAACCTCGACGGGCAGAACACATCGTTCCGCCCGTCGAGGTTCTCTGCCGGCCGTCGAAATCGGCGACCCGCCCGTCGGGAATGGCAACCAGCCATTCATCCAGGCGGGCCGTCGAGCAAATAGAGAGCGTGCTCTCTATTTCTGCTTGACGGGATTCCCGATGGGATGCTCGCCGAGAGCGTACACACGGCCGAGGTCCTCGCTGGAATGCAGCTTCCAGCGAGGTTCTCGCTGGTTTCCAGCGAGAACCTCGGTCGTGTGTACGCCGCCTTAAAGATTGCTGTTTACAAGTGCAAACCATCCAACTTGAAGAAGCTGGAGCAGTTTTGCAAGGAGGCAGTGGTAAGATGTGACAAGCTCATAGAGACTTATCCAAAGAGACTTGGAGCTGTGATAGCCGCAAAAGGTGTCTCTACAAAGTATTGACTTTAAGGGGGTGAATAGTTATGCACATTGACTTTTTTTTGATATTTTGTCCTATTTGTTGTTTTGCTTCACAATAAAAAAAAAAAACATATTCAAAGTTGTGGGCGTGTTCTGTAAATTAAATTATACAAATCCTCAAACAATCCATGTTAATTCCAGGTTGCGATGCTATGGAATACCTGTGTAATAAATTTGATACACTCAAGGGCCACATATCAGACATATGGTGGCAGCGAAACAATCTTATATTGAAATATGGGAGCAAGATTTGTGGGAAATACTGGAAATTAATGAGTGGACGACGTTGGGGAAAATATATCCAGATCACTCAACAATAACTTATTTATTGAAGCTAATTATAAGATATTAATGAGATAGTATATGGTCCCTGCTAGGATATATACATATGTCCTGGGGGCTTCTCCGCTTTGATTTGGAGGCTGTCGGCAGGAGGGGACAGCATTCCATACATGGTGGCAATTCCTGAAAGTGAGGTGATTCTGGATACGTATTTATAATTTTATCTATTCCCCCACTCATGTTAACCTGCAAAAATTCCTACAACAACCATTGCTGTGTAACCCGGTGGTGGAGGCCCCAGGACATCTATGAAGATTGATTGCATTCATCTTCGTGGCAGCAAACATTTCCATAGCCAGGTCCTGGAGAATGGCCATCTAATAACTGACCCTACCAGACCGAAGTTCTAATACACCGCCTCAGAGACAATTAACCACTAATGTACCCCGAGCTACAGCTTAATTACCACTCCGTTGTTACCAACATAACCCATTGTTGGGAAGGGACCCCCATACCTGAGATGGGCCCAGCCCTTAGTTCTCTCAATTTTAAACCAGCACCATATTCAAAGACCCAGAGACCCCTACCCTTTGCGAAGACAAACTTGATGGCCTAAATACCAAAATGATCATGGCAGTAAAAATGTCCATAGCCCGTCCCTGGAGTATGGCTATTTAATAACTGACCCTACCAGATCCAAGGTCTAATACACGGCTTCAGGGACAAATAACCACCATTGTATGCCAAAATACAGTTTAATTTCTACTCCGTTGTTACCATCATAACCTATTTTAGGGAAGGGACACCCATACCTAAGATGGGCCCTTAGTTCTCGAAACGTTTAAACTAGCACCACATTCAAAGACCCCTAACCATTACTAAGACAAACTTGATGGCCTAAATACCAAAATGATCATGGCGGCAAAAATCTCCATAGCCAGTCCCTGGAAAATGGCCGTCTAATAATAGACCCTACCAGATCGAAGGTCTAAGGCTGATGGTGTGTACACACATCAGACCAAAATATCCCTGGAGACATGTCCGATGAAAACGGTCCGTCGGACCTGTCTCATTGGACATGTCTCCTCGTGTGTACAGGGCTTAATACACGGCCTCAGGGACAATTAGCCACCAATGTATCCCAAGACACAGTTTAATTACCACTCCTTTGTTACCAACATAACCTATTTTTGGGAAGGGACACTCCTACCTGAGATGGGCCCAAACCTTAGTTCTTTCAAATTTAAACTAGCACCACATTCAAAGACCCCTAACCATTACTAAGACAAACTTGATGGCCTAAATGGCCGTCTAATAACTGACCCTACCAGATCAAAGGTCTAATACATGGCCTCAGGGACAATTAACCACCAATGTATCCCAAGAAACAGTTTAATTCCCACTCCATTGTTACTATCATAACCTATTTTTGGGAAGGGACACTCATACCCAGAGCTTTTTTTCTCAAAAAATAGGTGCAGGAACTCAACCACGACCCGTTCAGATTTCACAAACAGTAGAAGGGTCTTAAAGGGGCATTAAATACCAGAATTGCATTACATACAGTGTGCAGAGTTCAGGGGGTTACAAAGCAGTCACTTGTAAACACAGAAACCAGACTTCTGTGTTCACAAGTGATTGTGGTGAGCGGGCACCAAAGGGTCTGAGCCAAAGGTGGTGGAACTGAGTTCCACCAAGTTCCCCCAGAAAAAAAGCCCTGCTCATACCTAAGATGGGCCCAATCCTTGGTTCTCCAAACTTTTAATCCAGCACCACATTTAAAGACCCAGAGACCCCTACGCATTGCTAAGACAAATTTGATGGCGTAAATATAAAAATTATAAATATAAATATAAAAATACATAGAAAACAAACACTAGCCAAGTTCTGTATTGGAGTTGAATGGCCATAGCAGCCTTTTATTTAAAAATACAACAAACAGAATTAAAGGGTCACCTCTCTTGCCACCTCTGAAAGTGATCCCGCTGTGGATGCGCCCCCATGGGACCACTTTTATCAAATTTAGAACTGGCCATAGTAAAATACGAGGGGTTGGGCACCTAGCTACTGCCATAACATGGGTATTAAACATCAAAGTAATGACATATTTTTACTATGGGCCACAGGACAAGTGTAACAGTGTCTGCAAACACGGGCTGCCTCTGTTCCTTAAATGCTGCCACTGTGCCCATTAATCACTGCCACTGTGCCCCAAATGCTGCCATTGTGCCCATTAATCACTGCCACTGTGCCCTAAATGCTGCCACTGTGCCCATTAATCGCTGCCACTGTGCCCCAAATGCTGCCACTGTGCCCAATAATCGCTGCCACTGTGCCCCAAATGCTGCCACTGTGCCCATTAATCACTGCCACTGTGCCCCAAATGCTGCCACTGTGCCCATTATTCGCTGCCACTGTGCCCCAAATGCTGCTACTGTGCCCATTATTCGCTGCCACTGTGCCCCAAATGCTGCTACTGTGCCCCAAATGCTGCCACTGTGCCCATTAATCACTGCTACTGTGCCCCAAATGATGCCACTGTGCCCCAAATGCTGCCACTGTGCCCCCCGCCCACTGTCTGCCCAGCACTTACCCTGTCTCGGTTGGGCAGCAGGTGACGGCGGCAGGCGGTGATGTCCGCTGTCCTCCATGTCTCAGGTGCAGCACGTGATGGCGGCAGGCGGCAATGTCCAGTGTCCTCCTTAATATCTTCTGTCCTATGACTGGACGCTTGATAGGCAGCATCCATTCACAGCGCCTGTAGTTTCAGCCAATCCGGTGACAGGTAACAGACCCCACCGAGCACCTGATTGACTGAGAGGTGAGTCAATGTTAGGAAAGCGATTTATTCGCTTCCCTAACACAACACTGAGTAATCAGAGAACGCACAGCATTGAACCCGCTGATTACCATTTTGGAAGCCTATTAGAGCCCACGGTTCAAATTAGGCGCTTCCAAAAAAATGCCACTGTAATTTATATGCCCGGCGCCCAACAAGGGGTCGGGCACCTGAATAGGGGGTGGCATTGGCGACCATAGATTCATGCAATGCATGAATCTATCTATGGTGAGAGAGAGTGACAGAAAAGGGGGGGTTGGCGCTCCTGCGCCCTTTATGGACCACCACTGACTGCAACAGAGAAAAATACAGTCTCCTTTCCTGCTGGGCGGGGCTGTGTAAATATAATGCCGTGTACACAGGATCATTTTTCGGGCTGTAAGAAACAACTTTTTTAAGGGTCTAGAAAAAAACAAAGTTTTTTTCAACTCGATCATTAAAACGGCCTTGCCTACACACGATCGTGAAAAAAAAATGCTCTAGCAAAGCGTGGTGACGTACAACACGTACGGCGGCACTATAAAGGGGAAGTTCCATTCGGATGGCGCCACCCTTTGGGCTGCTTTAGCTGATTTTGCGTTAGTAAAAGACGATTTGCGCTTTTCTGTCTGTTACAGCGTGATGAATGTGCTTACTCTATTACGAACGCTAGTTTTACCAGAACGAGCGCTCCCATCTCATAACTTGCTTCTGAGCATGCGCGGATTTTTCACGTTGTTAAAGCCCACACACGACCATTTTTTACAACCCGAAAAAAGACATTGTTAAAAACACGTTAAAAAATAGAGCATGTTCTAATATTTTTTTTGCCCGTTTTTCAGAACCCGAAAAATGCTCTGAAGCCCACACACCATCGTTTTTAATGACATTAAAAAAAAACGTAATTTTTTACAACCCGAAAAATGATCGTGTGTACGCGGCATAAGATCTGGATGAGCACAAAGACAAAGGGCTAGATTCAGGTAGGAGATACGACGGTGTATCTCCAGATATGCCGTCGTATCTCTGCGTCTGAGCCCTCCTATCTATGCGCCTGATTCATAGAATCAGTTACGCATAGATTTCTATTAGATCCGACTGGCGTAAGTCTCTTACGCCGTCGTATCTAACTTGCATATTTACGCTGGACGCTAGGTGGCGTTCCCGTCTAAAATATGCAAATGAGCCTAATACGGCAATTCCCGAACGTACGCCCGGCCCGCGCTTTTTTTTACGTCGTTTGCGTAAGCGTAGGTCCGGCGTAATGTTACCCCTGCTGTATGAGGCGCAGCCAATGTTAAGTATGGACGGCGCGCCGGCGTATTTTTTCCCGTCATTTACGTAAAACGTTTGCGAATAGGGCTTTGCGTAAGTGACGTTCACGTCATTTTCATTGAGTATTTGCGAGCATGCGCACTGGGACAAATTCACGGCCGGCACATGCGCAGTACGTTCGGCGCAGGATCACGCGTAATTTAAATAATACACGCCCCCTACCTGCCTAATATGACTTACGACGGGCCATTTATGCTACGACGCCGCAACTTTACAGGCAAGTGCTTTGTGAATACAGCACTTGCCCGTAAAAGTTGCGGCGCCGTAGTGTAAATAGCTTACGCTACGCCATTTTATAATTACGCGTTCCTACCTGAATCTAGCCCAAAAGATCTCCCTTTCATCCTTTCGCCCTTGTATTTACCCGACGTTCAACTTTAAAGTACAGTACGCAAAAAAATGACTTCAGCTACACTTGACAACGACATAGATTGGAAAAAGGTGAGTCTCCTAAAAGAAAATTTATCACAAGCCCCCCCCCCCGGGAAGCCTGGAGACAGACGCAGAGCCGAAAAATAATACCTTGGCCCTATGATTACTGCTTCACAAGCCTAAATCCCGTAAGCCAGGCAGTTGACAGTAAAAGAATAAGCAACGTCGCACCTTTAATACCACTTATCGTCGTGTGGCAGACGTTGCCGTCCTCGGAGACGCAAAAGATTAAATGTCACCAAGCACGACGAGGATTATCCGCCGATGAATTTTCCAATCTTTGTTCTGGAAGTTAAGAGGAAGCCATTTACATGATGTATTGACAGATCTTCTGTGACCCCGGTGACTTGGCGGCTTTGGAGGGGAGGCTTTTTAATGGCGGTGGATGTTTTATGCACTCTATAGACGGCACTCAGACGGTTATCTAATGGAGGAAATATTTTCTCCACAAATTTCTTCAGTGGATTCATTTCTCAGCCGTGGCGGTCTCCAGTACACCCGAAGCTCTAGACATCAAAGAACGCCAAGGTCACCGATATCACTCCTTATCTTACAGTAACTGCAATTTTTTTTTTAAATCAAGTGTCGTCCTATGGGAATAATGTGTTATGAAATCTCGATTCCAGGTTTCAATAATACAGTCCTCCACATCCTTCAGATTATATCCCATGAAGAAAACAGGCCAGCCTGGGCATTGCTGCATGTTTTTCAACCACTTCATGCCAAAGACCAGAGCACTTTTTGCGATTCGGCACTGAGTCGCTTTAACTGACAAATGCGCGGTCGTGCGACGTGGCTCCCAAACAAAATTGACATCCTTTTTTCCCCCCACAAATAGAGCTTTCTTTTGGTGGTATTTGATCACCTCTGCGACAAGTTTAAAAAAAAGCAATATTTGTTACTTTTTGCTATAATAAATATCCCCCAAAAATATATTAAAAAAAACTAATGTTTGCCTCAGTTTAGGCCGATACGTATTCTTCTACATATTTTTGGTAAAAAAAACAAAAAAAAAAAAACAATAAGCGTATATTTATTGGTTTGCGCAAAAGTTATACCGTCTACAAAATAGGGGATTGTTTTTGTCATTTTTTTTTTTTTTACTAGTAATGGCGGTGATCTGCGATTTTTATCTTGAATGCGATATTATGGCCGACATATCGGACACTTTTGAAGCTACTTTGGGACCATTGGCATTTATACTGCGATCCGTGCTATGAAAATGCACGGATTACTGTGTAAATGCCACTGGCAGTGAAGTGGTTAACCACTATGGGGGCAAGGAAGGGGTTAAGTGTGTCCTAGGAAGTGATTCTAACTGTGTGGGGGCTGGGCTACCACTGACAGGACATTGATCACTGCTCCTAAACACAGGGAGCTGTAGATCAGTGTCCTGTCACTAGGCAGAACGGGGAAAATGACTTGTTTACACAGTCACCCCCATGTCACCCCCATGCATTGGCACGCGCCAAACAACGTGGTTCTGCAGCACCATGTGGTTCGGTGTGGCGCAATTTTACAAACGTTCTCGGGACTTCTTTCCCTGCATTTTTAATGGGTAGTGCAACCTACTGAAATGTATGGCTCACCCTACACCAAATGTGTGTGAATGTGAGTAAAACGAGCGCTTGGCACCCGCGCACGCAACAATGTAAACCAAGCCTTAGTGATTTGTTTTACTTACATTACATTACAAAGTATTGGGACACCGGCCTTTACACGTACATGATCTTTAATGGCATCCCATTCTTAGTCCGTAGGGTTCAATATTGAGTTGGCTCCGCCCTTTGCAGATACTCTTCAACTCTTCTGGGAAGGCCGTCCACAAGGTTTGGGAGTTTTAGTTGACTAAAATGTACTGGAGATTGTAGACGACTAAAACAATTGCAGAAAACTAAAATGCCCTTTTAGTCAAAGGACTAAAACTAAATCGAAATTTGCTGCCAAAATGAACACTGCCCATCAGTGATGCCTATCAGTGCCCATCATTGATGCCTTTTAGTGACCATCGGTGCCGCCTGTCAATGCCGTCTGTCAGTACCCATCAGTGCCGCCTATCAGTGAACATCAGTGCCGCATATCAGTGCCCATTAGTGACACTTATCAGTGCCCATATATGCAGCCTATCAGTGCTCCATTTCAGTGCCAGACTTTTTTTTATTTTTTTATTTTATATTTATTTTTATAAACAAGAAAGCAACACAGGAAACACAAAAAAAAAAAAGGAATATACAGAATCCAATACAACAACTTATATATATGGACATTGCATTACATCTCTCTCTTAACTTCTATTTACTATTCATAGTTTACCACCGAGGGAAATTATAATATTTTGTATCACAAACAATTTTCAATCCATTCCCCCAAGGAGAGATGTAGTAACCAAAATACTATTACGACTTTAAACTAAGTTTCAAACTTCCCCGGGTATTTCATCTCCTCCCTAATTATCCATATATTCTCTATATATTAGCCGAATTCCCTCTTTTATCTCCATCACACTGCCTTCCCTGTTTTATCCCCTCATTCCCCCCCCCCCTATCCCCTCCTCGAGACCCCCATCTCCAAATCTTCTCCTCCTCCGTCCGTGTATACCCACGAGACGGAAGGGAAGAGGAGAAGAAGAAGGAGAGAAGAAAAAAAAAAACACACAGAACCACCCAACACAACAACCCTCCCCCCTCCGCTGACCCCCCCCCCCCCCCCCTTTGCGAGATTTTATCTTTCCTTCCCTCCTCCCTATTCCCTTCTTTCCTAGACCTCTAGTCTTTGGGCCAGATTCAGATACAAAAATGTATCTTTCCGGCGGCGTAGCGTTTCCTCTTTTCACTACGCCGCCGCAAATATTATGGGCAAGTGCCTTATTCAGAAAGCACTTGCTCCATAATATGCGGCGGCGTAGCGTAAAGTGCACGGCGTAAGGCCGCGCAATTCAAATTTCTGAAGTGGGGGCGTGATTCATGTAAATGAATCATGACCCCACGTAATTGACGTTTTTTTTGGACGTCGCATGCGCTGTCCGTGGACGTTTCCAGTGCGCATGCGCGAAATCACGTTGCTTTTTTCTCAATGTAAACGACGTGAGCGTGACTAAAGTCGAGCCCCATTCCCGAACGATTTGCGCAAACGACGTAACCGACGAGGTCCCTGTTCCAATTCCTGAGTCCTAGCCTTATTCTTCAATGGGAAACCCTAACCCCCAAACCTAACCCTAATCCTAACCCTAACCTATCAGTGCCCGTCAGTGCTGCATATTAGTGCCTCCTCATCAGTGCCCATCAATGAAGGAGAACAATTATTTATTTACAAAAAAATACGGAAACAAAGAAAAACTTTTATTTTTTCTAAATTTTCAGTCTTTTTTCATTTGTTTAGCAAAAAATAAAAAGTAAAAGATTTGATTAAATACCACCAAAAGAAAGCTCTATCTGTCTCAATTTTTTTGAACAGTGTCGCATGACGGCGCAATCGTCATTCAAAGTGCGACAGCGCTGAAAGCTGAAAATGGTCCTGGGCAGGAAGGGGGGTGAAATGGCCCGGTATTGAAGGGGTTAACAACAGCTAAGATTGCCTGAACTTGTATTCCACACACGGAAGGGAAGTTTGTGTCGAATTGTCTGCAGCTGTGATGTAACTTGGCTACATCTGATACAAATCGTACATGACAGCAGTTTAAATAATGGATGACCTGCATGTTTTTCCTGTGTCAGAATATCTGCTGCATCACAATCTGATTACACATCGTGCACAAAGCAGCGTACCCACTAACCCACAAACAGCCATCACCGCGATACCGCCAAATCGTCCTGACACTGCGAGCTCTTCCACAACCGGTGAGATGGAGAGGATGGTTCCGTGTCCGTCCAGGATACACTTCACTGTTACTCAGCCGGAGAAGACATGAGGGAAACCTGTTGAGATTTTATGGCCCTTTCACCATTTCACACCTCTGTATCTAAGTTTGTTTAACCAGTTCTGGACTGGCCATCGCCCATGGGCACCACGGCTGCACGAAACAACGAGACCTGTATGCGCACCCTGGTCTGGTCTCCCTGACATGCCGGCCACCCGCAATCGTTCTTAAGAATGACTGCCTATGTAATTAAGGCAGATCATCGTTCTGTCACAGAGGAAGAGAGAGATGTGTGATTCCAACTAAATCAGGAACACAAATCTCTCTCTCTCTCCTTCTCTCTCTCTCTCCTTCTCTCTCTCTCTCTCTCCTTCTCTCTCTCTCTCTCCTTCTCTCTCTCCTTTTCTCTCTCTCCTTCTCTCTTGCCTTCTCTATCTCTCCTTCTCTCTCTCCTTCTCTCTCTCTCCTCTCTCTCTCTCTCCTTCTCTCTCTCTCTCTCCTTCTCTCTCTCCTTTTCTCTCTCTCCTTCTCTCTTGCCTTCTCTATCTCTCCTTCTCTCTCTCCTTCTCTCTCTCCTTCTCTCTCTCCTTCTCTCTCTCCTTCTCTCTCTCTCCTCTCTCTCTCTCTCCTTCTCTCTCTCTCTCTCCTTCTCTCTCTCCTTTTCTCTCTCTCCTTCTCTCTTGCCTTCTCTATCTCTCCTTCTCTCTCTCCTTCTCTCTCTCCTTCTCTCTCTCCTTCTCTCTCTCTCCTCTCTCTCTCTCTCCTTCTCTCTCTCTCTCTCCTTCTCTCTCTCCTTTTCTCTCTCTCCTTCTCTCTTGCCTTCTCTATCTCTCCTTCTCTCTCTCCTTCTCTCTCTCCTTCTCTCTCTCTCCTCTCTCTCTCTCTCTCCTTCTCTCTCTCTCTCTCCTTCTCTCTCCTTCTCTCTCTCCTCTCTCTCCTCTCTCTCCTTCTCTCTTTCCTTCTCTCTCTCCTCTTCTGTCTCCTTCTCTCTCTCTCTCCACCTCTCTCTCTCTCTCCTTCTCTCTCTCTTTCTCTCCCTCTTTCTCTCTCCTTCTCTCTCTCTATCTTTCTCTCTCTCCTTTATCTCTCTCTCTCCTTTATCTCTCTCTCTCCTCACCCTTTCTCTCTCCGTCTCTCTCTCTCTCTTTCTCTCTCTCTTTCTCTCTCTCTCCTTTTTTCTCTCTCCTCTCTCTCTCTCTCTGCTTCTCTCTCTCTCTCTCCCCCCAGCATCCCCCACACAGTTAGTAATCACTCCCTAGGAACACATTTAACCCTTTGATTGCCCCTGATTTTAACCCCTGCCAGTGTCATTTGTACAGTCAAAGTGCTCTTTTTTTTAAACACCGATCACTGTATTGGTGTCACTGTTCCCCAAAAAGTGTCACTTAAGGCCTTCTCTATCTCCTTTTCTCTCTCTCCTTCTCTCTCTCTCCTCTCTCTCTCGCCTTTTCTCTCTCTCCTTCTCTCTCTCCCCTTCTCTCTCTCTCTCTCTCCTTCTCTCTCTCTCTCCTTCTCTTTCTCTCTCTCCTTCTCTTTCTCTCTCTCCCTCCCTCTCTCTCTCTCCTTCTCTCTCTCCTTTTCTATCTCTCCTTCTCTCTCTCTCATTTTCTATCTCTCCTTCTCTCTCTCTCTCCTTCTCTCTCTCTCTCCTCTCTTCTCTCTCTCTCTCTCTCTCTCTCCTTCTCTCTCTCTCATTTTCTATCTCTCCTCTCTCTCTCTCCTTCTCTCTCTCTCTCCTCTATCTCTCCTTCTCTCTCTCTATCTTTCTCTCTCTCCTTTTCTCTCTCTCCTCTCTCTCTCTCTCGTTTCTCTCTCTCTCTCTCTCTCTCTCCTTTCTCTCTCTCTCTCCTTCTCTCCCTTTCTCTCCCCGTCTCTCTCTCTCTCTCTCTCATTTCTCTCTCTCTCCTTCTCTCCCTTTCTCTCCCCGTCTCTCTCTCTCTCTCTCTTTCTTTCTCTCTCTCCTCTCTCTCTCCTTCTCTCTCTCTTTCTCTCCCCCCAGCATCCCCCACACAGTTAGTAATCACTCCCTAGGAACACATTTAACCCTTTGATTGACCCTGATTTTAACCCCTGTCAGTGTCATTTGTACAGTCAAAGTGCTCTTTTTTTTTAACACCGATCACTGTATTGGTGTCACTGTTCCCCAAAAAATGTCACTTAAGGCCTTCTCTCTCTCCTTTTCTCTCTCTCCTTCTCGCCTCTCTCTCCTTCTCTCCTCTCTCTCCTTCTCTATCTTTCTCCTTCTCTCTCTCTCTCCTTCTCTCTCCTTCTCTCTCTCTCCTTCTCTCCTCTCTCTCCTTCTCTCTCTCACTCATTCTCTCTCTCTCCTTTTCTATCTCTCCTTCTCTCTCTCCTTCTCTCTCTCTCTCCTTCTCTCTCCTTCTGACTGCGCAGGCGCCGTATTTAGCCGAGTTCTATTTTGGCTTTTTTCGGAGGGCGTGACGCGCCATAGCCATAGAACTCGGCTATATACGGCGCCTGCGCAGTCAGCTCCTAGGTCTGTGCGCAGGCGCCGTATAGCGCCGGAAGGAGCCAAGTCCTAAATCGGCTATTTTCGGAAGGTGTGACGCGACATAGCCGCGCCATTCACCTGCGGTGGATAGAAAAGAAAATTCTTCATTTAACGTTTAATAGAGGGATTAAAAATAAAAATAAAAAACAGCATAGGATGCTATGGGACAGAGTAGTTTTAGGGTAGTTTTAGGGTGAACCCCCGCTTTAAGGCCCGTACACACGATTGTATTATCCAACTGGAATTGTGTGATGACAGGCTGTTGTCGTTTGTACGCTCCATCGGACAATTGTTGTCAGATTTTCCGGCAACGTTTTAACTGACAATTGCGCGGTCGTGCGACGTGGCTCCCAAACAAAATAGGCGTCCTTTTTTCCCCACAAATAGAGCTTTCTTTTGGTGTTTTTTTCTTTTGGCGGTTTTTATTTTTTGCGCTATAAACAAAAATAGAGCGACAATTTAAAAAAAAATGCAATATTTTTTACTTTTTGCTATAATAAATATCCCCCAAAAATATATAAAAAAAATGTTTTCCCTCAGTTTAGGCCGATACGTATTCTTCTACATATTTTTGGTAAAAAAAATCGCAATAAGCGTTTATCGGTTGGTTTTCGCAAAATTTATAGCGTTTACAAAATAAGGGATAGTTTTATTGCATTTTTATTCATTATTTTTTTTTTACTACTAATAGCGGCGATCAGTGATTTTTTTCGTGACTGCGACATTATGGCGGACACTTCGGACAATTTTGACAAATTTTTGGGACAATTGTCATTTTCACAGCAAAAAATGCATTTAAATTTCATTGTTTACTGTGGAAATGACAGTTGCAGTTTGAGAGTTAACCACAGGGGGCGCTGTGACTTTGAGTGTTCCCTGTGTGTGTGTTTACAACTGCAGGGGGGTGTGGCTGTAGGTGTGACGTCATCGATCGCGTCCCCCTATAACAGGGATGACACGATCGATGCTACGGCCACAGAGAAGCATGGGGAAGCCGTGTTTACACATGGCTATCCTCGTTCTTCAGCTCCAGGGACGGATCGCCGCACTGCAGTGGCGATCGGGTCCGCGAGTCCCACGGTCCCGGTCCTGGAGCTTCGGACGGGGTCACGGGAGCGTGCCGCGGGCGCGCGCCCGTGACCCACGGCTGGGTACTAAAATCAACGTATATATACGTTGATGCGCCCAGCCGTGCCATTCTGCCGACGTAAATGTGCAGTAGGCGGTCCTTAAGTGGTTAAACCGGTTCCTGACTGACTCCTGTACATATTTGTCGGCAGAATGGCAAGGCTGGGACCCGCGGACTCGGTGTCCCGCGACCGGGTCCCAGAGCTGCAGAGCGGGGAGAGGCAAGTGTAAACAAAGCATCTCCCCGTTCTGCCTAGTGACACTGTCACTGATCGTCTGTTCCCTCTCATCGGGAGCAGCGATCAGTGACGTGCCACTCGTAGCCACGCCCCCTAACAGTAATGCCGCGTACACACACAACCGTCTTTCATGTCATGCAAAAAAACAACGTTTTTCTCAACGTGATTTGTTGTGATTCCTCTCAAGCCTGCCTTGCCTACACACGTTCGAAAAAAAAAAGCTCTAGCAAAGCGCAGTGACGTACAACACGTACGACAGCACTATAAAGGGGAAGTTCCATTCAAGTGGCGCCACCCTTTGGGCTGCTTTTGCTGATTTCTCCATCTCATAACTTGCTTCTGAGCATGCGCGTGTTTTTTCCCCCCTCGTTAAAGCCTACACGCGACCGTTTGTCAGACTTCTGGGGGAATCAGTGAGCCAATCACACAAGCAGGAAAGTGGGGTTACCCTTTTAAACCCCAAAAATTGTCTCTACATACGGCAATGAAAGAAAATTGTACAAAAAGTTGTCCTTGAATATAAATAGATTTTTTTCACTAGCAGATTAATGATTCATTTTATGTGACAATAATTACATGAATGTGACTTTTCCGCAGTCTATTAAGGATCAGTAAAAGACAGTTTTGTAGGAATATCTAGAATCGCTCCGGTAAACGCTCCATCTTCTTGTCCAAATCATTTTATTACAGACCTTTTATTAACACGACTCGCCATATTCACCGCCATAACCAGCGCAACATATGCAGGAGCAGATTGACTTGGCGGCGTATATAAATGTAAATGCATTACAAAGACACCTCAAATCATTTTTTATTAGCGAGGGGGGAAAAAAAACCGATATGACCTCCCTCCTCCTATCACAGGGTAGCGGGAGAAAATGAATTCACAGCGTAATATTAGATTCATGTCCAAACCGCCATCTGTAACTGAATTGTATGAGGCAGAACACAAATGTAATTATGGCGGCGTGTATAAGAATACTACGGGCAGGGCCGTCATCAGGGGGGGGTACAGGCATTACACCTGTAAGGGGCCCATCTGGCCACCCTCTTTTTTTTATATATATATATACATATATATAAATATATATATATATTTTTTTTTTTTTTTTGCATTACACCTGTAAGGGGCTCAATGGTCCCCAGGGCCCCTTACAGGCCCGGCTGGCACCCCTCTCTTTTTTTAATTTAATTTTATTTATTTATATATTTAATTTAAAAAAAATTGCATTACACCTGTAAGGGGCCCGATGGTCCCCAGGGCCCCTTACTCTCATTTTTTTTTTAATTATAATTTTTTGTTTTTGCTTTTTTGCATTACACCTGTAAGGGGGCTCAATGGTCCCCAGGGCCCCTTACAGGCCCGGCTGGCCCCCCTCTCTTTTTTTAATTTCATTTTATTTATTTATATATTTAATTTAAAAAAATGCATTACACCTGTAAGGGGCCCGATGGTCCCCAGGGCCCCTTACTCTTGTTTTTTTTTTATTATTCATTTTTTGTTTTTGTTTTTTTGCATTACAACTGTAAGGGGGCTCAATGGTCCCCAGGGCCCCTTACAGGCCCGGCTGGCCCCCCTCTCTTTTTTTAATTTAATTTTATTTATTTATATATTTAATTAAAAAAATGCATTACACCTGTAAGGGGCCCGATGGTCCCCAGGGCCCCTTACTCTCATTTTTTTTTTAATTATTATTTTTTGTTTTTGTTTTTTTGCATTACACCTGTAAGGGGGCTCAATGGTCCCCAGGGCCCCTTACAGGCCCGGCTGGCCCCCCTCTCTTTTTTTAATTTATTTTGATTTATTTATATATTTAATAAAAAAAAATTGCATTACACCTGTAAGGGGCCCGATGGTCCCCAGGGCCCCTTACAGGCCCGGCTGGCCCCCCTCTCTTTTTTTTAATTTAATTTAATTTATTTATATATTTAATAAAAAAAAAATCCAATACACCTGTAAGGGGCCCGATGGTCCCCAGGGCCCCTTACTCTTGTTTTTTTTTTTTTTTATTATTATTTTTTTTTTTTTTTTTTGCATTACACCTGCAAGGGGCTCAATGGTCCCCAGGGCCCCTTACAGGCCTGGCTGGCCCCCCTTCCGTTATTTTTTCTTTTTGCATTACACCTGCAAAGGGCTCAATGGTCCCCAGGGGCCCTTACAGGCCCGCTGGCCCCCCTCCCGTTTTTTTTATTAGTATTTATTTTTTGCATTACACTTACACCTGTAAGGGACCCAATGGTCACCAGGGCCCCTTACAGGCCCCTTTTTGCATTACATCTGTAAGGGGCCCGATGGTCCCCAGGGCCCCTTACAGGCCTGACTAGCCCCCCTTCCCTTTTTTTAATATTTTTATTTATTTTTTTATATATATTTTTTTGCATTACACCTGTAAGGGGCCCGATGGTCCCCAGGTGCCCTTACAGGCCTGGCTGGCCCCCCTCCCGTTTTTTGTTTTTTTAGTTATTTAATTTATTTTTTGAATTACACCAGTAAAGGGCCCGATGGTCCCCAGGGCCCCTTACAGGCCCGGCTGCTCCCCTCCTGTTTTTTTTTTGCATCACACCTGTAAGGGGCCCCATGGTCTATACATACACAGTATACACACACAGTATACACACACAATATACCATATTTATCGGGGTATTGCGAGCTCCGGGGTATAGCGCGCACACCTAAAGTAGACCCGAAATTCCTGTAAAAAAAACATTTTATTACTTACAGTTTGGTGTCTTGCCCGGCATCCATCGGCGGCCTTGTCCGGTCCGGCGTACGTCTGCGGCCTCGGTGGTGTCCTCCCGGCTTCTCCCGCGCTGCCTCCGAGTCGAATCCCTGCTTCCCGCGCTCAGTTTGAAGCCTCCGCCGACATATACCGAGCGCAGTACACTCGGGCACGCTCGGCCACGCTCGGCTTCTCACGCATAAACTTCGCAGAGCGTGACTACGAATCGAAGCCGAGCCTGGCCGAATGTACCCGAGTGTACTGCGTTCGGTATATGTCGGCGGAGGCTTCAAACTGAGCGCAGGAAGTGGGTATCGGCGTATATCGCGCACCCACAGTTTTCCCCTTATTTTAAGGGGAAAAAAGTGCGCGGTATACGCCGATAAATACGGTACACAAACAATATACACACACAGAATACACACACAGTATACACACACAGTATATACACACAGTATTTTATACACACAGTATATACACACACAGTATACACACACGGTATACACACACAGTATACACACACAGTATATACATACACACACACGGTATACACACACAGTATACACACACAGTATATACATACACACACAGTATACACACACGGTATACATACACACACAGTATACACACACAGTATACACACACGGTATACATACACACACAGTATACACACACAGTATACACACACAGTATATACATACACACACAGTATGTACACACAGTATACACACACACAGTATACACACACAGTATGCACACACAGTATACACACACAGTATACACACACAGTATACACACACAGTATGCACACACAGTATACACACACAGTATACACACACAGTATGTACACACAGTATACACACACAGTATACACACACAGTATGCACACACAGTATACACACACAGTATGTATACACAGTATACACACACAGTATGTACACACAGTATGCACACACAGTATACACACACAGTATGCACACACAGTATACACACACAGTATACACACACAGTATGCACACACAGTATACACACACAGTATACACACACAGTATGTACACACAGTATACACACACAGTATACACACACACAGTATGCACACACAGTATACACACACAGTATGTACACACAGTATACACACACAGTATGTACACACAGTATGCACACACAGTATACACACACAGTATATACACACAGTATATTATACACACAGTATATACACACACAGTATACACACACGGTATACACACACAGTATACACACACAGTATATACATACACACACACGGTATACACACACAGTATACACACACAGTATACACACACATAGTATACACACACAGTATACACACACACACACAGTATACACACACATAGTATACACACACAGTACACACACAGTATATACACACAGTACACACACAGTATATACACACACACACACACACACAGTATATACACACACACAGTACACACACAGTATACACACACAGTATATACACACACAGTATACACACACAGTATACACACACAGTATACACACACAGTATACACACACAGTATACACACACAGTATACACACACAGTATACACACACACAGTATACACACACAGTATACACACACAGTATACACACACAGTATACACACACAGTATGCACACACAGTATACACACACAGTATACACACACAGTATGTACACACAGTATACACACACAGTATACACACACACAGTATGCACACACAGTATACACACACAGTATGTACACACAGTATACACACACAGTATGTACACACAGTATGCACACACAGTATACACACACAGTATGCACACACAGTATACACACACAGTATACACACACAGTATGCACACACAGTATATACACACAGTATACACACACAGTATGTACACACAGTATACACACACAGTATACACACACACAGTATGCACACACAGTATACACACACAGTATGTACACACAGTATACACACACAGTATGTACACACAGTATGCACACACAGTATACACACACAGTATACACACACAGTATACACACACAGTATACACACACAGTATGTACACACAGTATACACACACAGTATGCACACACAGTACACACACACAGTATACACACACAGTATGTACACACACACACACATACACACACTAAAATCTTGGGATTTTTAGACCAAAAGGGTGTCGGTAAGGGACATTTTAGGGACAGATGTAAAAAGAAAAAAACACAGATTTTTACATACTGTCCCTGGTTTTACTGAGTCTGGCAACCCTGATGGGGGTCCCCTAGTAACATGGGGCCCTCGGGCAGTGACCGAGTGCCCGAATGGTCAGTCCGCCCCTGAATACAGGAGGTGTGTCGAGGGCCAGGTCATCAGGTGAAAACAGAGGGGGGAAAAGCCTAAAAAATAAATACAGTAAAACAAATGCAGCCACCACATCTAATGATTATGGTAAGCTGCAATATATTCATTACATGAGCGGACTGACGCCACAGCTATCTCAGCAGTGTTACATTAGCACCAAGGTTATGGCGTCAGCTCTGCTTGTAGCACTCATTTACACTTCTCTGACCTATAACAGATGGAGGATGGCTGTGATGTCCCCTAAGATCGCACTCTTCCTCTCCTCGGCTATAATTAGATAAGGACCTTGCCAGACGGCGCATTTTGCGGTCTCAGATCAGCGTGTGACCGCTGGTGTCCTCCCGCAGCTCTGCACAACATTCCTAAATGTTCCCCCAAATTACTTTCTATATTTCACGGTTGATTGGCTTTCCAGGTTAGTCGTGGCACTTAAAGGACATCTCCAATAAAAGTGATTTGCTTTACAATTAGTCTTCTATACCAGATCGCCGACTACAGCGCCAGGACAGAAGCCTTTCTGGGCTATCTATTGGGTTCTGAATCTCTATAGCTATATATACTGTGTGTGTGTGTGTATATATACTCAGAGCCGCCATCAGGAATTTTGGGGCCCCTTACACAGCTTCAGGCATGGTCCCCCTGGAGCAGAGAACCGGGGGGGGGGTGCTGCCACCTCAAATTGAGAAGCGAGGGGGAGTGTCTCAAGTTGACGAAAAAATATATATATTTTTTTTAAAGATTAAAAAAACGGGGTATGCCATCCAGGGCCCTGGAGACCACCGAGCCCCTTAGAGGTCGGGGGGGCTTTGGGTGCTGACAAAAAAAAAACGGGGGGAAGCCATCCGGGCCCCTTAGAGGTCGGGGGACTTTGGGTGCTGAAGAAAAAAAAATAAGGGGGATGCCATCTGGGCTCCTGGGGATCACCGGGTCCCCTTAGAGGTCAGGGGGCTTTGGGTGCTGAAGAACAAAAAAAAAGGGGATGCCATCCGGAGCCCTGGGGATCACCGGGCCCCTTAGTGGTGGGGGGGGGGGCTTTAGTGGCTGACGAAAAGAAATTAATAAAGGGGATGCCATCCGGAGCCCTGGGGATCACCGGGCCCCTTAGAGGTGGGGGGGGGGCTTTAGGGGCTGACGAAAAGAAATTAAAAAAGGGGATGCCATCCGGAGCCCTGGGGATCACCGGGCCCCTTAGAGGTGTGGGGGGGGGGGGCTTTAGGGGCTGACGAAAAGAAATTAAAAAAGGGGATGCCATCCGGAGCCCTGGGGATCACCGGGCCCCTTAGAGGTGGGGGGGGGCTTTAGGGGCTGATGAAAATACAAATAAATAAATAAATAAAAATGTAAAAAAATAAATAAAAAAAGGGGGATGCCATCCGGGACCCTGGGGACCACCGAGCCCCTTAGAGGATAGGGGGGGCTTTGGGTGCTAATAAAAAAAAGGGAGAGATGCCATCCGGGGCCCTGGGGACCACCTTAGAGGTCGGGGGGGTGGCTTTGGGTGCTGACAATAAAAAAGGGGATGCCATCCGGGCCCCTACAGGTGTACTGCCTGTACCCTCCTGATGGCGGCCATGTATATACTATATACAGCAGGTAAAATAAATATTGAACACAACGCCATTTTTCTAGACCAGGGGTCTCCAAACTTTCTAAGCAAAGGGCCGGGTTAACTGTCCTTCAGATTTTAGGGGGGGGCAGACTGCGGCCATTGGGAGTAGAAAAGGTCCCAACATCGAGAGAAAAATAATGCCCCATTGTTTGTCTCAGTGGAATAGTGCCCCAATCATTGGAATAATGCCCCAATCATTGGTGTCATTGGAAGAAATTGTGCCCCATCATTGGTATCAGTGGGAGGAATTGTGCCCCATCATTGATATCAGTGGGAAGAATTGGGCCCATTGCTGGACTCACTTGGAGGAATTGGTGTCATAGTGTCATTGGAAGAAATTGTTTCCCATCGTTAGTGTCATTGGGGGAATTGTGCCCCATCATTGGACCCCATTATTGTTTTTATTGGAAGGAATTGTGCCCAATCAATGGTGTCAGTGGGAGAAACTGTACCCCATTATTAGTGCCAGTGGGAGGAATTGTGCCCCATTGTTGGAATAACTTGGAGGAATTGTCCGCTCTCATTGGTGTCATTGGGAGAAATTGTGCCCCAAGGATGAGGTACGTGAAGGAGGACTGCATCAAGGGAAAGGAAGCTATTTAGGGAAAAAAAATTGGACCTTTACAACCCCTTTAAGCTTTCTCTACTTTTCAACACTTGCACATTATCACTATTGTGTTTTGTTACCTTCTCTGGCCCAGATTCAGAGAGAATTAGATTACCGTAGCGTATCAGAAATACACTACGCCGCCGTTTTTTACCTGGCTCTACGTGGAATCCAGGTAGATTTTGTCCAGTAAACGACGGCGGCGTAGTGTATTTCTCCCGTCGCAATCCATCTAGACGAGTAGGGGGCGTGAAGGATTTAAAATAGGCGCGTTCCCGCGGCGATCGAACTGCGCATGCTCCGTTCGCAAATTTCCCGCCGTGCATTGCGCGAAATCACGTCGTTACGTCATTCGTTGTTTGAGTAGCGTCGTTTACGGACATTTCTATTCCCGAACGAGTTACGCAAAAAAAAAAAAATTTTAAATTCGACGCGGGAACGACGGCCATACTTAACATGGGCTACGCACCGTTAGACACTTGCGGCCCCGCATATGGTCAATTGACGGCAGCTTAGTGGATCTGAATATCCAAGCTGCCGTCAATTGATGGCGCATTTTCTTACGTCATTTGCATAAGGTGTTTTCCGGCGTAAAGTTACCCCTGGTATGTACAGGCGTACGCAATGTTAAGTATGGACGTCGGGACAGCGTCCAATTTTCCGTCGTTTACGTCGTTGGCGCAAAACGTTCGCGAATATGGATTTGCGTAAGTTACGTTCACGTTCACGTCGAAAGCATTGACTATTTGTGACGTGAATTCGCGCATGCGCACTGGGATACCTCCACGGACGGTGCATGTGACGTTAAAAAAAAAAACGTCATTTGCGTGGGGTCACGATGATTTTACATAAATCACGCCCTCATCTTATACATTTGAATTGCGCGGGCTTACGCCGACACATTTACAGTACGTCGCCGTAACTTACGGCGCAAATTCTTTGTGGATAAGGAACCTGCCGCTCTAAGTTACGGCGGCGTAGTGTATCTTAGATACGCTACGCCCGCCTAAAGATAGGCAGATGTATCTGAATCTGGCCCACTGTCTCTATACCCTGTAAACAGTCATTTCAGCAAAAACATTTTTTTATTTACAACTTATTTTTTTTTTAAATGGCGTAGGCGCCCCCCTCAAGATCCATATCAGACCCTGCTGGTCTGATATGGAATTTAAGGGGAACCCTGCGCCAAAATAAAGAAAAAATGGCGTAAGAGTTCCCCTAAAAATCCATACCAGACCCTTATCTGAGCACGCAACCTGGCAGGCCGCAGGAAAAGGGGGGGGGGGGGCGAGAGAACGCATACCAGGCCACATGCCCTCAACATGGGGAGGGTCAGACCCCAAAGCACCTTGTCCTAATGTTGATGGGGACAAGGGCCTCATCCCTACAACCCTGGCTTGGACATTTTTATTTTTTAATAAAGGACTTGTCGCGTCCGCGTGCCAGGACAAATTTTTTGCCTGTTCGCAAATTCTGGTGCGAACCGAACCGGGAGGTGTTCGGCTCATCCTTACTTACCCGCTATATATACACTTTTCTTACCCTTTTTTTTTTAGTTGCTACACTTGATTAACCCCACATACTGTACCTTTTATCTACCCAGCCAACCATGCCATAGTCACTGTTAGCATGGATGGTCACACACTGATATCACTTGACATACTAATTATTAAGAGGAGATAACAAACATCTACAGGAAGTATGGCTAATCCCTTTCGATGATATACAGCACTTTACCGCACCGATAATCTGCGTTTCCTCTATATTCTGCTGCTTTAGCAATAAAAAATAAAATGGTATCTGTAACAGAGTAAAAAAAAAAAAAACTGCCTGGTGCCTGACACACATAAAATATACAGCGAGACCTTTACTCCACAAGGATGATGTATACATTGTGAGTCATCACTCTCCGCCATCTGTAGATTCATCTCTGCTTACATCTATGTGTAGGAAAACACGAAGATATAATGGAAATAGGCTGTCAGAATATTTCTTGGATAGCATCTGTAATTAATAATGGATATGGTATGAAGATATACAGGTGAGATTATTTACAACATGAACCTAAAATATATATACACTATGGGCCGGATTCACGTAAGGTTTACGCCGGCGTATCTAGAGATACGCCGCCGTAAGTACAAATGTGCGCCGTCGTATTTTTACGCCAATTCGCAAAGCTAGATACGCCGTAAAACAAGGCTTCAGCCTCCCAACGTAACTTGCCTACGCCGGCGTATCGTGGGCGCATAATTATGCTGGACGCATTCGGCGTTCCCATGTTAAATATGCAAATGAGTAAGATACGCCGATTCACGAACGTAGATGCTCCAGGCGGAAAAGATACGCGGTTTGCGTAAAGCTTACGTCCCGCGTAAAGTTATTCCACCATATAGGTGGCGCAACCCATTCAAATGTATGGACGTCGGAACAGCCGTCATATGTCACGTCGTTTCCGTAGTACTACGTGAATAGGGCTGGGCGTAGGTTACGTTCACGTCGTTGACGTATCTTAGGCAGCTTTTTCTACGTAACTGTGAGCATGCGCACTGGAATGCGTCCAAGAGACGACGCATGCGCAGTTAGTTTTTTGAAGCTCAGCCGATCATTTGCATGGGGTCACGCTTCATTATAATATATCACGCCCACTTCCACCTACTTTGACTTACGTCGGCTTACGCCGACAACTATACGCTACGCCGGCGCAACGTTGAGCGCATATTCTTTGTGAATACCATGCTTGCCTCTCAACGTTGCGCTGGTGTAGCGTAAAGTAGATACGCTACACCCGCACAAAGATGCGCCGCTCTACGTGAATCCGGCCCTAAATTACCAAAAGTATTGGGACACCTTTACATGCACATGAACTTTAATGGCATTCCAGTCTTAGTCCAATATTGGCAAACCCTATGCAGCTATAACAGCTTCAACTCTTCTGGGAAGGCCGTCCACAAGGTTTAGGAGTGTGTCTATGGGAATGTTTGACCATTCCTCCAGAAGAACATTTGTGAGGTCAGGCACTGATGTGGAAAAGAAGGCCTGGCTGGCAGTCTCCGCTCTAATTCATCCCAAAGTTGTTCTATTGGGTTGAGGTCAGGACTCATACTCGCTCATCCATGTTTTTATGGATCTTGCTTTGTGCACTGATGCGCAGTCATGTTGGAACAGGAAGGGGCCATCCCCAAACAGTCAGCACAAAGTTGGGAGCTCAAAATGTCTTGGTACGCTGACACCTTAACCACTTAAGACCCGGACCAAATTGCTGCTAAAGGACCAGGCCCCTTTTTGCGATTTGGCACTGCGTTGCTTTAACTGATAATTACGCGGTCGTGTGACGTAGCTCCCAAACAAAATTGGCGTCCTTTTTTCCACCACAAATAGAGCTTTCTTTTGGTGGTATTTGATCACCTCTGTGGTTTTTATTTTTTGCGCTATAAACAAAAATAGAGCCACAATTTTGAAAAAAATTGTAATTTTTGCTATAATAAATATCCCCCAAAAACATATATATAAAAAAAAATGTCCTCAGTTTAGGCCGATACGTATTCTTCTACCTATTTTTGGTAAAAAAAAAAATCGCAATAAATGTTTATCGGTTGGTTTGCGCAAAATTTATAGCGTTTACAAAATAGGGGATAGTTTTATTGCATTTTTATGATTTTTATTTTTCTCTTTACTACTAATGGCGGTGATCAGCTATTTTTTTCGTGACTGCGACATTATGGCGGACACATCGGACAATTTTGACACATTTTTGGGACAATTGTCATTTTCACAGCAAAAAATGCATTTAAATTGCATTGTTTACTCTGAAAATGACAGTTGCAGTTTGGGAGTTAACCACAAGGGGGCGCTGAAGGGGTTATGTGTGACCTAATCTGTGTTTACAACTGTAGGGGGTGTGGCTGTAGGTGTGACGTCATCGATTGCGATTCCCTGATCACACGATCGATGAAGCCGCCACAGTGAAGGGGGCCGATCGCCGCACTCCAGCGGCGATCGGGTCCGCAAGTCCCGCGGTCCCAGTTCCGGAGCTTCAGACCGGGTCACGGGCGCGCGCCCGTGACCCACGGCTGGGTACTAGTACAGGACGTACAGTGCAGACCAAAAGTTTGGACACACCTTCTCATTCAAAGAGTTTTCTTTATTTTCATGACTATGAAAATTGTAGAGTCACACTGAAGGCATCAAAACTATGAATTACCACATGTGGAATTATATACATAACAAAAAAGTGTGAAACAACTGAAAATATATGTCATATTCTAGGTTCTTCAAAGTAGCCACCTTTTGCAGCAGACACTAGACATGTGCACAGAAAAAAAAATCGTTTTTTTTTGTTCCGTTTCGTATGGTCCCGTCTGTTCGTTTCCGTTCGTTTTTCGTAAGACGCCCGTTTTCCCGTTCGAAAATACGAACAGACAAAGGATTTAAAATATGGAATGCAAATCGTTCGTTATAGATGACATTTTCGTTTTTTTGCTTTTTTGGTGTTTCGGATTTTAGCAAGATTGTTCAATCACACATTCGTATTTTCGTATGTTTGTTATTTTGCTTATTCGTAGTTCCGTAATTTTCGTATTTTTGGTTCTTTCAGCTTTTCGGATGTTTGAATACTAACAAATTCGTACGAAAATACATTTGTTATGAACGGGAACGCACATGTCTAATACTTGATACGTACCACCTACCTAAACATTGTTGGTGGCTAAGTACACCCCTTCACGGAAACAGTATTCCCTGATGGCAGTGGCCTCTTTCGCAGGATAATGCGCCCTGCTACACTGCAAAAATGGTTCAAGAATGGTCTGAGGAACACAACAATGAGTTTGAGATGCTGACTTGGCCTCTAAATTTTCCAGATCTAAGTTCATTGAGTATCTGTGGGATTTGTTGGAAAGACAAGTCTGATCCATGGAATCCTCACCTCTTCTTGAACTAAGACCTAAAGGATCTGCTACTGGATGACTTGGTGCCAGATAGCACAGCTTACCTTCAGAGGTCTAGTGGAGCCCGTGCCTCAATGGGTCAGGGCTGTTTTGGCAGCAATAGGGGGACCTACTCAATATTAGGTGGATGGATATAAAGTTATGACTTATCGGTGTGTATATGGAATGGGTTTATAAATCTTATACCTGTATTCTAAAGGAAATCCCTGTCCAGGCTTGAAGTTCAACCCTTTGTGTCTCCCTTGGATGGTGTGGGTTTATCTATGGATGTGAGAACCAAAGGAAGTCTTGTCTACACCAGAGCACCCTTTACACTCCGAAGGTAGCAAACCCCACCACAAACTAAAGGCCAAATAACTCTTAAAACAACTGCTAAAATAATTCCTTAACTCTTTAATTCTGTTTAAACTTAACCCTGGCGGTGCGTCCATGGTGGGCGCAGGATCGCCGCCCCCTCTCTCCTGCACCCGTCAATCAACAATAGATAGATTCATGCATTGCATGAATCTATCTATTGTAGCCGCTGCTGCCCACTGTTTAGGCCCCTTGTCGAGTGCTGGCCATCTTAATTACAGCGGTGGGAATGTTTTGGAAGTGCCTGATTAGAGCCTATGGCTCTAATAGGCTTCCTGATTAGAGCCTGTGGGCTCTAATAGGCTTCCAGATTGTTAAACAGCGGGCGCACTGCTGTGCGTTCGCTGTTTACACAGTGCTGTGTTAGGAAATCGCTTTCCTAACTTTGACCCGCCTCTCAGCCAATCAGGTGCACCGGGTCTGGTTACCGGTCTCCTGATTGGCTGAAGTGACAGGAGTTGTGATTGGATGCCTATCAGGTGTCCAGTCATAGCAGAGATGACATGAAGAGGACGGGAGAAGACATCCAGGACTCGGAGGGAGCATGGAGGATGGTGCTGACCCGAGACAGGTAAGTGGTGATGTGGAAAACTGGCGGTGTTTGATGGGGCAAACTGGTGGCATTTGATGGGAACAGTGGCTGTGTTTTATGGGCATAGTGAAGGCAATTGATAAACACAGTGGCTGCGTTTGATAGGCACAGTGGCTGCAATTGATGTTTTTTTTTTCAGTTTGTTTGCACCCCCCCAAAAAAAATTTGGCACCAGCCACCACTGCCCTGAACCATAACGCTTAAAATAGAACATGTTCGGAAAAACAATTGCCCATTTTTCCAAACCCGAAAAGTGCTCTGATCGTTTTAAATTACATTTTTAAAAAACTTCGTTTTATACAACCCGAAAAATGATCGTGTGTACACGGCATTAGGCCTCTTCCACGCAGATGGACGCCGATCTCTCTGCTAATCTCCGCTGAGCCGGCAGATGACAATTCCATCTCTGCTCACTGAGCGGGGAGGGGCTTGTGCAGCGCCGCTGTCTCCTATGGGGAGATCTGATCCTATCCACCATGGACGGATGGGGACATATCGCCATCCATTCCATTTTGGCGGATCGGGTTGGATGTCAGCGGACATGTCTTCGCTGACATCCGACACTCCATAGGACTGCATTGAGCGGGCGTTCAGGTCCGCCGTCAAAACTGACAGGCGGACCTGAACGGTCCGATTGTGTGAAAGAGGACTAAAGGTACGAAAGCTAGAAAGAGACAGTAAACTAGCATTTTCAGAAGCAGGTCATCAATAGGAGCCCCCAAGTAAACGCAATGCTTCTTTAAATGCATTACCTCCATGGCGGTTATCTCTATATCATTTTTCCATTAATTGCTGCACACTTTAAGTACAGCCAACTTTTGTTCGCTGATCCTAATTCAAATTTTCATCAAGCAGACACTTCACTAAATAGTCTTCTTGCTTGAAATTATAGTTACTCAAGTGCAAACAACAATATTTATTCTGATGATTTATTTATTTTCTATCCAGCACGGTGCTGTAAGATTACATTTATTCTGTGAAGACGGCAGCGCAGTCATGCGCCTTTTGCTGGATGTAAGTGTTCGAGAGCGGAGCATTATTAATGTTTGGCTAGGTTAATTACAGGAGCGTATGGTTCTTGGCAGATAATCAGGAGAACAAACTATAATACATGTAAATCTATTCATAGATTCTCAGTTGGGCTCCTTTGTATTCACCGCCAGCAGATATTTTTTGGACATTGCACTGTTTTGTTGTCTCGGAGCGATTCATTTTTCATTAGGTGCCGTCGTTAAAACTTCAGAAAAGTGTGGAGAGTTAGCATAGCAGGTTAGAAATGGAATTTGGTTGGTTGTTATCAGTAACATGGGGATTGGGGCCATAAATGAAGCAGATTGCATGAGATCAATTCTAAGGCCTCGTACACACGATCGGACATATCCGATGAAAACGGTCCGCGGACCATTTCCATCGGATATGTCCGATCGGGAGTTTGATCCGATGGCGTGTACACACCATCGGATCAAATTCCCCGCCGCCGGACGGCACGGTGACGCGGCGGTGACGTTGACGCCGCCACGTCACCGCCACGTCACCGCACCAGGAAGTTAAACACTTCCGCGCATGCGCCGAATCCATTCGGCGGCGGCGCGGTGGGGGACGACATGTCTGCTGGTAAGTGTACTAACCAGCAGACATGTCGGGCAGACAGATTCCACCGGATGGATTTCAAAGCATGCTTTGAAATCTGTCGGGTGGAGAAATCTGTCCGCTAGCCCATACACACGAGCGGAGATGTCTGCTGAAACGGTCCATCGGACCGTTTTCAGCGGACATATCCCCTCGTGTGTACGAGACCTTAAAGTTGAAGTTTAGGTATTGCAATTTTGACATAGTTATGTTGGTCCAGCTTGGAGCAATGTAAGTACTGTATGTATGTGTCATACCTGTGGGATCCCCATGGAAGCTGGAAATTACTGTAGTAGGCACCGCTGTGGCTAATTTACCTTCCATTTGATGGTGCCTTCATAGATCCGGGACCAACTCTACTTGGCAGAGCCAGCTGCATGACACTAATGATCTTTTCAGCTGTCTGAAAGGGTGGTACGCTGACCCCCAATATGAGAATCATTCTTCCAAGTAGCCACAAGTGTAAGGAGCATTCTTCCCACTGACTACCAATGTAAGGAGCATTTTTACGACTTACCACCAATGTAAGGAGTATTCTTCCCACTTGCCACCAATGTAAGAAGCATTCTTCCAACTTGCCACCAATGTAAGAAGCATGTTTCCCACTGGCCACCAATGTAAGAAGCATTCTTCCCACTGGACACCAATGTAAGAAGCACTTTTCCCACTGGCCACCAATGTAAGAAGCATTTTTCCCAATGACCAGCAATTTAAGGAGCATTTTCCCCACTGGCCACCAATGTAAAAAGCATTATTCTCACTGGCCACAAATGTAAAAAGCATTATTCTCACTGGCCACCAATGTAAAAGATCATTCTTCCCACTGGCCACCGGGGATATGCCCCAGTCAAACTGGGGCAGAAAACCTGGGCTTTGGGTGTTGGTGGTGCCATCACACTGTAACCCTATAGAGGTACTCTTGATAAAAGCAAGAATTGACCTTGGGGGTTAATTGTGCCCAGGAAATATATACCAAAATAATTCTTCACAATCAAATTAACACCCACAGCCTTGACAGTCTTGCAGAGATTCCACTTTCCAAAAACACTAGCCAAAACTAGCCAACCAATAGTGATCCTTCGCCTTGATGGCAAAAAATCTTGGGTCCTTTCGCAGGCTTTGAAGAATGAGGGAGGCCATGCACTGCAAGTTTGTGGAGGTGTGAGAAGCAGACTCCTTGGAGTCACTGAAGATTACAGTATCTGGATGGAACTGCCTCCTCCTAGACAGGTACTACTCTCAAGGGTTCTGGGGATGAAAAAACATTGCTTAAGGTTTGACATATGTCTTCCTCTGCTTCAATGCCTCCAAAACTGCCAGAATCCTCCTTCCTCCCTCTCCTCCTTGTGTGTTATAATTTGTCACAATTCCTCTTGGCAAAAAGCCTCCAGTTCTTGTAAATTCGTGGGCTGTTTCGCATGAACGGCACGTTTGAGATCTCCCCAGAGGGGCTCAATGATATTGAGGTCAGGAGACTGAGATGGCCAATCCAGAACCTTCACTTTATTCTGCTGTAGCCAATGACAGGTGGACTTGGCCTTGTGTTTTGGATCATTGTCATGTTGGAATGTCCAAGTACGTCCCATGCGCAGCTTCCTATCTGATAAATGAAATGTTCCTCCAGTATTTTTTGATAACAAACGGCATTCATCTTACCAACAATTCTGACCAAATTTCCAGTGCCTTTGTAGCTCACATATCCCCAAAACATCAGCGATCCACCTCCATGTTTCACAGTAGGGATGGTGGACCTTTCATCATAGGCCTTGTTGACTCCTCTCCAAATGTAGTGTTTATGGTTGTGGTCAAAAAGCAAAATTTTGGTCTCATCACTCCAAATGACTTTGTGGCAGAAGGTTTGAGGCTTGTCTCTGTGCTGTTTGGCGTATTGTAAGCGGGATACTTTGTGGCATTTGTGTAGTAATGACTTTCTTCTGGTGACTCGACCATGCAGCCTATCTTTCTTCAAGTGCCTCCTTATTGTGCATCTTGAAACAACCACACCCCATGTTTTCAGAGTCCTGTATTTCACCTGAAGTTATTGGAGGGTTTTTCTTTGCATCCCGAACAATTTTCCTGGCAGTTGTGGCTAAAATTTTAGTTGGTTTACCTGACCGTGGTTTGGTTTATACAGAACCCCTCATTTTCTACTTCTTGATTAGAGTTTGAACACTGCTGATTGCCATTCTCAATTCCTTGGATATCTTTTTATATCCCTTTCCTGTTTTATACAGTTCAACTACGGTTTTCCGCAGATCCTTTGACAATTCTTTTCCTTTCCCCATGACTCAGAATCCAGAAACTTCAGTGCAGCACTGGATGAAGGATACAAGGGTCTGTCAGGAGTCCAGAAACTCATTGACCTTTTATACACACACACTAATTACAAGCAAACAGATCACAGGTGAGGATGGTTACCTTTAATAGCCATTCAAACCCCTTTGTGTCAACTTATGTGCATGTTATCAGGTCAAAATCACCAGGGTATGTTAACTTTTGATCAGAGTCATTTGGGTAGTGCAGCGCCCCCTTTCTTTTAGTATGGGCACTACGCTAAAGTTAGTGGGGGAGTGGGAAAGTTATGTTGCTCTCACTCTTAATGTTCGTTAAATTTGGGCTGTTGTCATTTTAGAACTGTCCTGTGGGTCAGTCTGCGCTCCGGGGGTGTCAATCTCACCCCCGGATGACAGATGGCGTCAGAGGGGTTCTGGCAGAGCCACTTTTCCCCAGCAGCCAATTGGAGGAGTTTTCCCTCGCGGGGCATTCTGAGGAGGGGTATATCTGTGGCAGACGCCATTTTCCGGGGGTTCTTCGCGGGTTCCTGGTTCCAGGTGCGGCATCCACCTTTAGGGTGTGTGCATCCAACAGACCCCGGCGATATGGCCTACCAGGGCGGGGTCGAAAGTTACGCAGAGTTCCTGGCGGATGCTGCCGAGGGGCCCCAGTGACTTGCTGAGGGGCCCCAGTGACTTGCTGGGTCTCCTCACCACTACGAGAATTATCCTAGGCCGCTGGCTGTACGGTGGGGAATCGGCTCAAGGAGAACCCGGAGGCAGGTTATCTGAGAGACGTGATCAAACCATCGGGGATCTGGTGACTGACACCTTGACAGGTACACTCCCACTGTCAACCGGTCGCCTAAATGTCATTGACTGGAGGGATTCGCTTTGCTGTTCACGTTGTCAGCATAGAGCCTGTGGCAGAGGCCTCATCTGGCATCTCAAACTAAATCAGAGCCATGTCCATAGCGAGGACCTGTTCCTTCCAGCAACCTTAAAGTGGAACTCCGGCTGCCAGGCTTGTGGCAGAAGTCTGTCTGGGAAACACTTCACCCACTCTGGCTAGAGTGGCAACGTAATACACAGTTACTGAAAGAAGGCTTGCTCTCCTGTTCATCCAAGCCTGATACGGCAAGGTTTTCTTCAATTCATAAACCTGTCCTATCTACCTCTTGTTGATGTTGGTCGTGTTGGACCCAAGAAATAAAGCATTTGGAAAACCTTACCTACTGGCTGGACATTCGCTTACTGCTCTGCTCGCTAACTTTACCCCTAGACAACACTTAAAGGTAACTTAATACGCCGATCCCAAATCAACCAGCGGCCCTTGAGAGGGTATTGCTACAGTAGTTTCTGCTGCCATTATGATTTAACCACTTAACAACCGAGGGCGTCATATGACGTCCTCAACTTTGTGCGGTAATATCTGAAGGATGGGAGTAGCTACAGGCATCATTCAGGTATCACCGCCTTCAGCCGCCAATTCTGTGCGCGATAAGAACGATCAAAGCGGCAGTTCCGCCGATTGATTGTTCTTATAGGCAGCGGGAGGGGACGTCGCCCCCCCCCTGCTGCCCCTTCACTGGGCTTTCCCGTGCCATCGGGGGCCCAGGGAGTGAATCGGCCAGACGCTGGCTGGGAAGCATAGAGATGACTGGTGACCGGATGGTCACCAGTCTTCTCTATGACCGTCGGAGGCCCGGGCGTGAAGTCGTGACGTCACGTCCGGTACCCGGAAGTAAACAAAGCCGCAATCGCGGCTGTCGGCAAGAGATCTGTGAATTTTTTTTCACAATCTCATGCTTGTAAGCCTGTGGAGGAGAGATGTGGGGTCTTATTGACCCCACATCTCTCCATAAAGAGGACCTGTCACAGTGATTCCTATTACAAGGGATGTTTACATCCGTGTGCATTAGAGAGTGTGCAACAATTGTAACACTAGACCTCCTCTGTAACTCAAAAATGGTAACCTGTAAAAAAAATGTATGGAGATTTTTAATTACCGAAGTTTGGCGCCATTCCACGAGTGTGCTCAATTTTAAAGCGTGACATGTTAGGTATCTATTTACTCTGCGTAACATCATCTTTCACATTATATAAAAAAAAATTGGGCTAACTTTACTGTTTTGTTATTTTTTAATTCATGAAACCGTATTTTTTCCCAAAAAAGGGCGTTTGAAAAATGATTGCGCAAATACCGTGCGAGAAAAAAAAGTTGCAATGACCGCCATTTTATTCCTTAGGGTGTCTGCTAAAATATATAATGTTTGCGGGTTCTGATTAATTTTTTTGCTAAAAAAAAATGATTTTTACATGAAGGAGAGAAGTGCCAAAATAGGCTTGGTGGTCAAGTGGTTAAAAAGAGTAAACACAGTTGATTGAAAATAAATGGCTTCAGCCAAACACTAACCATGAGTGAAAGAAAAGTTTTTGTGTTTATCATTTATATTCTCTGAAAAATGGCCAAGAAATCATAAATTTTGCCAGGGTATGTCAACTTTTGAGCACAACTGTGTATGTATATATACAGTACAGACCAAAAGTTTGGACACACCTTCTCATTCAAAGAGTTTTCTTTATTTTCATCACTATGAAAATTGTAGATTCACACTGAAGGCATCAAAACTATGAATTAACACATGTGGAATTATATACATAACAAAAAAGTGTGAAAAAACTGAAAATATGTCATATTCTAGGTCCTTTTGCTTTGATTACTGCTTTGCACATTCTTGGCATTCTCTTGATGAGCTTCAAGAGGTCGTCACCTGAAATGGTCTTCCAACAGTCTTGAAGGAGTTCCCAGAGATGCTTGGCACTTGTTGGCCCTTTTGCCTTCACTCTGCGGTCCAGCTCACCCCAAACCATCTCGATTGGGTTCAGGTCCGGTGTATCACGGTCACTACCGTGCCAAATGGACAGCGAAGTGTGGTCGCGCCCCCGGTGGCTCTGGGTGGAATTGAACCCAGGACCTCTACCGTTGCTGCTCCGTGTCTTTTTCTCTGAGCCACTTCTCAGTTGCTATTCTGCTTGCTGTCCATTGAAGCCTGGTCCTGAAATATGTGCTGATTGCCTTCTCCTTGCAATCTGCACCTGCCTATCCTGGTCCAGCTGAGGCAGGTTACCCAATTAACCAGGGTATAAAGCCCTGCCTCACTCTGAGAGCCTTGTCAGTTCATTGTTATCTGATTGTCCTGTCTGTGCCAACGGTTCCTGTAGTGATCTTCGGCTGCAAGACTGACTCCGGCTTCTGACCTTTGGCTTATGTACCTTGGATTGCTGCTGTCTCCTGTCCTTTGACCCTGGCCTGTACCTTCGGACTTCCTCTGCCATCTCCAGCCCTTGACCCACGGCTTGTGCCCCGGACTTGTCTTTGGTTCCTATTTGCGAACCCTGAACTTTCTGTTGGTATTTACCTGACCCTCTGCTGTCATCAGTGTACCACGTCTGCTCAGCTACAAGACTGACCTTGGAATCCTGGACCACGGCTATACTTTGACTATCCTTGGCAACTCCCTATCTAGCCCCCGTGCACGGACTCACAGCCCAGGTAATGTCTACCTTATTACTGTGGGCTGTGTGTACCTGCATGGGTGAGCTTACAATCTGCAGAATGGACTCCACTTAAGGTAAGCCCTCACACGGTGACTGTGGAGGCCAGGTCATCTGGCGCAGCACCCCATCACTCTCCTTCTTGGTCAAATAGCCCTTCCCCCGCCTGGAGGGGTGTTTGGGGTCATTGTCCTGTTGGAAAATAAATGATGGTCCAACTAAACGCAAACCGGATGGAATAGCATGCCGCTGCAAGATGCTGTGGTAGCCATGCTGGTTCAGTATGCCTTCAATTTTGAATAATTTCCCAACAGTGTTACCAGCAAAGCACCCCCACACCATCACACCTCCTCCTCCATGCTTCACAGTGGGAACCAGGCACGTAGAGTCCATCCGTTCACCTTTTCTGCGCCGCACAAAGACACGGTGGATGGAACCAAAGATCTCAAATTTGGACTCATCAGACCAAAGCACGGATTTCCACTGGTCTAATGTCCATTCCTTGTGTTCTTTAGCCCAAACAAGTCTCTTCTGCTTGTTGCCTTCCTTTAGCAATGGTTTCCTAGCAGATATTCTACCATGAAGGCCGGATTCACACCGTCTCCTCTTATCAGTTGTTCTAGAGATGTGTCTGTTGCAAAAGGTGGCTACTTTGAAGAACCTAGAATATGACATATTTTCAGTTGTTTTACACTTTTTTGTTATGTATAATTCCACATGTGTTACATTCATTGTTTTGATGCCTTCAGTGTGACTCTACAATTTAATTTTCATAGTCATGAAAATAAAGAAAACTCTTTGAATGAGAAGGTGTGTCCAAACTTTTGGTCTGTACTGTGTATATATATATATATATATATACTGTGTATATATATATATATATATATATATATATATATATATATATATATATATATATATGTATACACATACACCCATGTTACAAAAATGTGAAGACAACGCGTTTCTAGGCAATAGGCATGATAAACCAATATTCAACAATTTTCGGTGATTGAGTGTTCCATATTGTGCGGCTTTTATTAAACTCAAAACAAATAAAGCATTTTCTCTGCGGCAGTCGGGAAGCCAGGGTAATCTTCCCCATATTGTTTTGCGTTGGAAACATCCACCTCCCATGTAAGTGAAGGCAAACCGTAGCTCTGATCTTTCATTTTTCCTACTCCTTTCAGCTCTCCCCAAGGAGCCGGCAACGGCGCGCAACCAAATTAGCTGCTTATCCCACCAGCGCTTGTTTACAGCTAAAAGCACGTCTCCAACCTCCTATCAATCACGGGAAATTTTACTCCGCGTATTAAGACTTTTTACAGTCTCGGATAATGCTGTTGTAAAACAAGTGGGAGATATAAAGCGTCATTCGCGTCACAAAGTTTTTAGATCTAATGTTTTAATACTCAGAGGAGCCGATTCACAAAAGGTCAGAACTGGTGTGACTCCTGTTCACCACATTTCGAAAACGTTTAAAAAAAAAATGAAGCCAAAACTTTTCTGTAGGGGGGGGGGGATTCTTTTTGTTTTATTTGGCTCTTTGCATTTTCTTTAAAAAATGATAAGGGTAATAAAGGGCTGCTATATGGCCAAGAGGAGGTCCAGGATAGTTAGGAGGAGCTTCTGTAACCCTTAAGAGTCACTTAACCGCTTACCAACTGCCTTGTATAGATTTACATCAGCAGAATGGCACGGGCAGGCGGAGCAACGCATATATACGTTACTTTAAACCTGCCCCCTAACGGACGTGCACGCCGCAGTCTCCGTGACTGTGCCCACGGGACCCGTGGACTCGATGTCCACCGGTGTCCCCTGAACGGGTCACGGAATGGCAGAACGGGGGGATGTCTTTGTAAACAAGATATCTCCCTATTCTGCCTGGTGACACAGCACTGATCGTCTGCTCCCTCTCATCGGGAGCAGCGATCAGTGACTTGTCACAGAAAGCCACGCCCCCTAACAGTTAGAATCACTCCCTAGAACACACTTAAAGAGGTTGTAAAGGTAAAAAAAAAAATTCCTAAATAGCTTCCTTTACCGTAGTGCAGTCCTCCTTCACTTACCTCATCCTTCCATTTTGCTTTTAAATGTCCTTATTTCTTCTGAGAAATGCTCACTTCCTGTTCTTCTGTCTGTAACTCCACACAATAATGCTTTCTCCCTGGTGTGGAGTGTCGTGCTCGCCCCCTCCCTTGGACTACAGGAGAGTCAGGACTCCCACTATCACACAGCTCCTTTCTCTATCTGCAACGTAGAGAGCGTCCTGACTCTCCTGGCAGCAGGAGGAGCTGGTGGTGGCGGCAAGAGGAACTGGTGGCGGCGGCAGGAGGAGCTGGTGGTGGCGGCAAGAGGAACTGGTGGCGGCGGCAGGAGGAGCTGGTGGTGGCGGCAGGAGGAGCTGGTGGTATCAGGAGGAGCTGGTGATGGTGGCAGGAGGAGCTGGTGATGGTGGCAGGAGGAGCTGATGGGGGCAGGAGGAGCTGGTGATGGCGGCAGGAGGAGCTGGTGATGGCGGCAGGAGGAGCTGGTGATGGCAGCAGAATGAGCTGGTGATGGCGGCAGAAGGAGCTGGTGGCAGAAGGATATGGTGATGGTGGTAGAAGGAGCTGGTAGTGGCAGGAGGAGCTTGTGGCAGGAGCTGGTGATGGCAGCAGAAGGATCTGGTGGTAGAAGGATCTGGTGATGGTGGTGGCAGGAGGAGCTGGTGGTGGGAGCAGGAGGTGGCAGGAGCTGGTGGAGGCAGGAGGAGATAAGGGGGGCAGGAGATGAGGGTGAACAAAAACTGATGGATTATTTTTATATTGAAAATATTTGAAATTGAAAATGTTTTTTTTTTACTTTAATATCTACCTTAAATCGCATTGCTATTTGGATAGTGTACTTGTTTGTAGCTTAACTGCTTGCCGACCGCCCACCGCAGTTATACGGCGGGACGGTGGCACTGCTGGGCGAGAGCGTGTAGCTCTACGTCCTACATTAAACAGCCGCTAGGGGGCGCGCGCTCGTCCCCCGAGTCCCGTGCGCGTGCCCGGCGGGCGCAATCGCCACCGGGCACACGCGCTCGTTCGTTACAGAGCGGGGAACGGGAGGTATGTGTGTAAACACATACCTCTCGTTTCTGTCAGCAGGGGAAACGCTGATCTTCTGTTCATACAATGTATGAACAGAAGATCAGTGATTTCCCCTAGTGAGTCCTCCCCCCCCCATACAGTTAGAACACACCCAGGAACACACTTAACCCCTTCCCCGCCCCCTAGTGTTAACCCCTTCACTGCCAATGGCATTTTTATAGTACTCCAATGCATTTTTATAGCATTGATCGCTATAAAAATGCCAATGGTCCCAAAAATGTGTCAAAAGTGTCTGATGTGTCCGCCATATCGCAGTACCGGAAAAAAAAACGCTGATCGCCGCCATTACTAGTAAAAAAAAAATATTAATAAAAATGCCATAAAACTACCCCCTTTTTTGTAAACGCTATAAATTTTGCGCAAACCAATCAATAAACGCTAATTGCGATTTTTTTTTTACGAAAAATATGTACAAGAATACGTATCGGCCTAAACTAAGGAAAAAAAAATTTTTTTTATACCTTTTTTGGGGATATTTATTATAGCAAAATGTAAAAAATATTGCATTTTTTTCAAAATAGTCGCTCTATTTTTGTTTATAGCGCAAAAAAATAAAAACCGCAGAGATGATCAAATACCACCAAAAGAAAGCTCTATTTGTGGGGAAAAAAAGGACGCCAATTTTGTTTGGGAGCCACATCGCACGACTGCGCAATTGTCAGTTAAAGCCACGCAGTGCCGAATCACAAAAAGTGCTCTGGTCTTTGACCAGCAATATGGTCCGGGGGTTAAGTGGTTAAATACTAAAATGTGCACCTAAAACTGTAATTTTGTAAAATGCCAGTAAAAATTTGGCTGTGCCAGTAAATTTTGGGTGTCGTGCCAGTAAATTTCAATCTGGTAGGTTGGCAACACTTTTCCCAATATGCATTACATACTCCTGTCCCCTGCATTCTGTGCATACGACTCACAGGCTCTATTCACAACTAGGTGTTTCCAGATCGGGGATGGAATAGAAAGTTCTTGTGGGTGACAGGCGTCCCGCAATTCTGTTTGCACGATTTTAACGGAATTGTCGTCAAAATCGTGCAAACAGAATGGCGATTGGGGTGTCATTGAAAGTACCGGCCTTAGAAATGATCCACGACACCATCTTGCCGGCAGAGCTGGCACAGCCCGGGATCTAGCCTGGTAGGAGGAGCCCCCCCACCGGCATCGTGGAGAGTCCTCTCCCTGCTCGTGTCACCATGCCCCCCTTCCCTCTCCCAGGTGTCCTCGCCCAGGGAAGAGTCACGATGCAGTGTTGTTGGTCCCAGGGGACTATCACTACGTCACCCGCCCCACTCCCCAATTCTCCGGTTTGGAAGGAGGAAAATAGGGAACGGCGACAGCCCCGCCCCTCTGTGCCCTTCCGAGCTCACCAATTGGCTGGTGGGGGGGTGACAGGTGAGATGGGTGTGGGCACCGGCATATAGTAGAGCGGAGGATGGAGGGCACAGGATGGCAGGCTCAGGGCCCAGCCTTTGAGGTGTGTGAGCTGTGATGGCTGCACAGCGCCCCTGTTGCCCATGGCGCCCTGTGCGGCCACACAGCTCGCATACCCCAAAGGCCGGCCCTGGCGGGGGAACAGTGGTAAGGGCTGCTGGGGTGTGGGCAGGGCTGGAGGGTCTATTGATGCCAACTGCCATAGGATCATTTGCTGCGGTGGGGGGTCTATTGTTGCTAGGGAGGTCTATTGTTGCTGGTGAGGGATCTATTGTTACAGTGGGGATCTTATGTTTCTGGGGGTCAATTGTTTCAGGGGTCAATTGTTGCTGAGAGGGAGCTATTGTTAAGATAGGGGTCTGCTGATTGCTGGAGGGTATATTCATGCTGGCTGCTGGGTGATCTATTGTTGCTTGGAGAGGGGGATCTATCGTTGCTGTGGTAGTCAACTGTTGCTGGGAGATCTATTTTAGCTGGGAGGATCTATTCTTGCATGCAGGGGTCTTTTGCTGCTGGCTGCATTTTATGCAAATCACCCATCGCAAAATGGTACTCGGTTCTGTATCCTCTAAAAGGAGCAGTAATAGGAGATGGGTAAGCGATGCAACCAAGGGACAGCAATGGGCAGTGGTAGGGGGCAGAGACAAGCAGTGACTTGGAAAGGAGGGGAGGGGGGGGGGGTGACTGGACCTATTCTCTGCCAAAACAAGCCCTGGTTGTAACCCTCCCTCACTCACACCTAAAATGAAAAAAATAAGTTTTGCCCAAAGTTCTACTTAAAATGCATTTTATTTCCTTAAAAATCACCTTAAAGCCAAACTTGTGGAAATAAAAAGGCTACTCTTGAAATGGGGCTCTTCAAGGGTTGAACTGTAAGGGTTAGCTGCTCGTTTTTGTCTAGGATACCAAATGCACACAGTGCTCTGGACGGTGGTCTGGGAAGGCCTGTAATGCACAGTGCTCTGCACAATGGCCTGAGGAGACATGTAATACTGCACAGTGCTCTGGGCAGAGGTCTGAGGAGGCCTTTAAATGTTGCACAGTGCTCTGGGCAGAGGTCTGAGGAGGCCTTTAAATGTTGCACAGTGCTCTGGGCAGAGGTCTGAGGAGGCCTTTAAATGTTGCACAGTGCTCTGGATGGTATGAGGAGGCCTGTAATGCACACAGAGTTCTGAATGGTTGTCTGAGGGGGCCTTTAATGCAAACAGTGCTCTGGACTATGGCCTGAGGAGACATGTAATGCTGCACAGTGCTCTGGACAGTGGCCTGCGGAGGCCTGTAATGCACACAGTGCTCTGGACAGGTGGTAGGCTTGTAAATACTGCACAGTGCTCTGGGCAGTGGTCTGAGGAGGCCTGTAAATGTTGCACAGTGCTCTGGATGGTCTGAGGAGGCCTGTAATGCACACAGTGGTGTGGCATGCACAGTGCTAAGCAAACCAAAAAGACAATTAGAATGGGACATCTCTGTGTCCTACCCTTCTACCTTACACCTCTGTCCTACCCTACACTTCTGACTCCTGACTAGGGGGGCATCTAGGGGCCAAAAAAGTCATTAGAATCAGGTACCTTTGTGTCCTACCCTGCACTTCCACCCTACACCCCTAATCATACCCTACACTTCTGGTTCCTGACTATGAGGGCATCCAGTGTCAAATGAGAATTACAATGGGAAACCTCTGTGTCCCACCCTACACCTCTGTGTCCCACCCTACACCTCTGTGTCCCACCCTACACTTCTACTCTACACCTATGTGTCTTACCCTACGCTTATACTCTACACCTCTGTGTCCTACCCTACACTTCTACCCTACCCCTCTGTGTCCTATTCTACCCTACCCCTCTGTGTCCTATTCTACACTTCTACCCTACACCTCTGTATCCTACCCTACACTTCTAACTCCTGACTATGAGGGCATCTATTGACCAAAGAGAGAATTACTATGGGACACCATCTGTGTCTTACCATACGCTTCTACCCTACCCCTCTGTGTCCTACCCTACACTTCTACCCTACACCTCTGTGTCCTACCCAAAACTTCTACCCTACACCTCTGTATCCTTCCCTATGCTTCTACCCTACCCCTCTGTGTCCTACCCTACCCCTCTGTGTCCTACCCTACACCTCTGTATCCTACCCTACACTTCTACCCCATACTTCTGACTCCTGACTATGAGGGCATCTATTGACCAAAGAGAGAGTTACAATGGGACACCTCTGTATCCTACCCTACACTTCTACTCTACACCTCAGTGTCCTACCCTACACTTCTACCCTACAACTCTGTATCCTACCCTACGCTTCTACCCTACCCCTCTGTGTCCTACCCTACACTTCTACCCTACACCTCTGTATCCTACCCTACACTTCTACCCTACCCCTATGTGTCCTACCCAAAACTTCTACCCTACACCTCTGTATCCTACCCTACCCCTCTGTGTCCTACCCTACACTTCTACCCCATACTTCTGACTCCTGACTATGAGGGCATCTATTGACCAAAGAGAGAGTTACAATAGGACACCTTTGTGTCCTACCCTACACTTCTACTCTACACCTCTGTGTCTTACCATATGCTTCTACCCTACTCCTCTGTGTCCTACCCTACACCTCTGTATCCTACCCTACCCTATGTGTCCTACCCAAAACTTCTACCCTACACCTCTGTATCCTACCCTACACTTCTACCCTACCCCTTTGTGTCCTACCCTACACTTCTACCCCATACTTCTGACTCCTGACTATGAGGGCACCTATTGACCAAAGAGAGAGTTACAATGGGACACCTCTGTGTCCTACCCTACACTTCTACCCTACACCTCTGTGTCCTACCCTACACTTCTACCCTACACCTCTGTGTCCTACCCTACACTTCTACCCTACACCTTTGTGTCCTACCCTACACTTCTACCCTACACCTCTGTGTCCTACCCTACACTTCTACCCTACACCTCTGTGTCCTACCCTACACTTCTACCCTACACCTCTGTGTCCTACCCTACACTTCTACCCTACACCTTTGTGTCCTACCCTACACTTCTACCCTACACCTCTGTGTCCTACCCTACACTTCTACCCTACACCTCTGTGTCCTACCCTACACTTCTACCCTACACCTCTGTGTCCTACCCTACACTTCTACCCTACACCTCTGTATCCTACCCTACACTTCTACCCTATACTTCTGACTCCTGACTATGGGGGCATCTATTGACCAAAGGGAGAATTGCAATGGGACACCAGTGTATCCTACACTTCACTTCCATATTTTCACTCTTGAGGGTTTTCAAGTAAAAATTACTTAAGCTTCTGCTGCATTTTACAACACATGCACGTTTTTATTTAATCCTGAAATCTAGCACACCAGCATATGGTCCACTATTGTAATATGCATTGTATTCTAAGGCTTTAATCCCAACTCAGTCTGCTGGGACTGTTAAATATACATCAAGGGTCCCTGTAGCTTCTTTCTAACTATACATTGAATCTGTTTTTAAAAGGATGGTTGGTAATGAAGTTAGCTTGGGAAAGAAGACGTCTGTTGTGAGCCAGAAGACATCCAACCTATAACGGAAACCGTTAACTCTCAAGTTGATAGAGAACTGCGCGGATTTAATACCTGCATTTGGCAATTCTCAGAATTCTATGCAAATGAGTGAAAGGGTTGAATATCCCATTCAGGAATAAAGAATCCTCATTAACCTGGAAATAGTGAATAATTGGTTGCAAGCTGAAGCAAATGAGAGTGAATGTTATCAGGAGAGGTCTCCAGCTGTCTGCCTAGGCAAAGTCATCTCTGTTTCAAATAAGAAAACGTTCATAAAGGGGAACTCCAGAGTATTATAGCTGTAAAATCAAAGCATTCTTAATTGTTGCGGTCTCATTTTGCACCCTTCTTGTCGTTCTATATTTTAGCTAAAGTAGTATTAAACCCTCAGTATATTTTGGTTTAACACATTAAGCAGATAAAAATAAAAAAACATTCTCCTGTATACTATTCTTAAATAACCTGGCACGTGCAGTTCACAACGTTCAATGATGCTGGCTCCTCCTCTGTGTCCTACCCTACACCTCTGTATCCTACCCTACACTTCTACCCCATACTTCTGACTCCTGACTATGAGGGCATCTATTGACCAAAGAGAGAGTTACAATGGGACACCTCTGTATCCTACCCTACACTTCTACTCTACACCTCAGTGTCCTACCCTACACTTCTACCCTACAACTCTGTATCCTACCCTACGCTTCTACCCTACCCCTCTGTGTCCTACCCTACACTTCTACCCTACACCTCTGTATCCTACCCTACACTTCTACCCTACCCCTATGTGTCCTACCCAAAACTTCTACCCTACACCTTTGTATTCTACCCTACCCCTCTGTGTCCTACCCTACACTTCTACCCTACACCTCTGTATCCTACCCTACACTTCTACCCTACCCCTATGTGTCCTACCCAAAACTTCTACCCTACACCTCTGTATCCTACCCTACCCCTCTGTGTCCTACCCTACACTTCTACCCCATACTTCTGACTCCTGACTATGAGGGCATCTATTGACCAAAGAGAGAGTTACAATAGGACACCTTTGTGTCCTACCCTACACTTCTACTCTACACCTCTGTGTCTTACCATATGCTTCTACCCTACTCCTCTGTGCCCTACCCTACACCCCTGTATCCTACCCTACCCTATGTGTCCTACCCAAAACTTCTACCCTACACCTCTGTATCCTACCCTACACTTCTACCCTACCCCTTTGTGTCCTACCCTACACTTCTACCCCATACTTCTGACTCCTGACTATGAGGGCACCTATTGACCAAAGAGAGAGTTACAATGGGACACCTCTGTGTCCTACCCTACACTTCTACCCTACACCTCTGTGTCCTACCCTACACTTCTACCCTACACCTCTGTGTCCTACCCTACACTTCTACCCTACACCTTTGTGTCCTACCCTACACTTCTACCCTACACCTCTGTGTCCTACCCTACACTTCTACCCTACACCTATGTGTCCTACCCTACACTTCTACCCTACACCTCTGTGTCCTACCCTACACTTCTACCCTACACCTTTGTGTCCTACCCTACACTTCTACCCTACACCTCTGTGTCCTACCCTACACTTCTACCCTACACCTCTGTGTCCTACCCTACACTTCTACCCTACACCTCTGTGTCCTACCCTACACTTCTACCCTACACCTCTGTATCCTACCCTACACTTCTACCCTATACTTCTGACTCCTGACTATGGGGGCATCTATTGACCAAAGGGAGAATTGCAATGGGACACCAGTGTATCCTACACTTCACTTCCATATTTTCACTCTTGAGGGTTTTCAAGTAAAAATTACTTAAGCTTCTGCTGCATTTTACAACACATGCACGTTTTTATTTAATCCTGAAATCTAGCACACCAGCATATGGTCCACTATTGTAATATGCATTGTATTCTAAGGCTTTAATCCCAACTCAGTCTGCTGGGACTGTTAAATATACATCAAGGGTCCCTGTAGCTTCTTTCTAACTATATATTGAATCTGTTTTTAAAAGGATGGTTGGTAATGAAGTTAGCTTGGGAAAGAAGACGTCTGTTGTGAGCCAGAAGACATCCAACCTATAACGGAAACCGTTAACTCTCAAGTTGATAGAGAACTGCGCGGATTTAATACCTGCATTTGGCAATTCTCAGAATTCTATGCAAATGAGTGAAAGGGTTGAATATCCCATTCAGGAATAAAGAATCCTCATTAACCTGGAAATAGTGAATAATTGGTTGCAAGCTGAAGCAAATGAGAGTGAATGTTATCAGGAGAGGTCTCCAGCTGTCTGCCTAGGCAAAGTCATCTCTGTTTCAAATAAGAAAACGTTCATAAAGGGGAACTCCAGAGTATTATAGCTGTAAAATCAAAGCATTCTTAATTGTTGCGGTCTCATTTTGCACCCTTCTTGTCGTTCTATATTTTAGCTAAAGTAGTATTAAACCCTCAGTGTATTTTGGTTTAACACATTAAGCAGATAAAATAAACATTCTCCTGTATACTATTCTTAAATAACCTGGCACGTGCAGTTCACAACGTTCAATGATGCTGGCTCCTGCTTTCCTAGTGCTGCTTCCCTGAAATTCAGGAAAGAGTGAACAGTGGACAGTGCAGTCTCCAGTCAGTCTGTTGGCTTGGAGGAGGGAGGAGCAGGGAAGTGCCTTGTCATCCTAGACCAGTGGTCTCCAAACTGCGGCCCGGGGGCCGTATGCGGCCCTGTGCTTGCTTTAATCCGACCCTTGGGGAACTTTTTCATTCACTGACACCAACAACGGGGCACAGTTACTTGTAATGACACCAACAATTGGGCCCAAATACACCAAAGATGGGGCACAATTCCACCCAATGACATCAACAATGGGGCTCAATGACGGGGGCACAATTTCTACCAAAGACACCAACGATTGGGGCATAACTCCCAATGACACAAGTGATGGGGCACAATTCTTCTCACTGATACCGAAGATGGGGCATGGTTTACTCCAACTGATGCTGGGGCCTTTTTCTACTCCCGATTGGCCACAGTCTGGCTCCCCCTAAAGCCTGATGCTCTTTCCTTAGAAATTTTGGAGACCCCTGTCCTAGACTATGGGGCTATAACTATAATTCATTTAGGGCTTTTTTTTCTCAGAGAATAGGTGAAGGTACCCCCCCTTCTGAGACACCCCTTGTCTCCCGCAATGGAGGCCTGTAATGCAGGGTGCACCCGTCACCCGCATCCATGCATTCGGCCTCCTAATCTACATGAAGGGCACTGGACGCATGGATTTCAATCAGGGTTTTTTTTTTTTTTAAGCACATGGTTAGAGCCAGAGGCTCTAGTAGGCTTTAACCACTTGACAACCTAGGACGTCCATGGAAGTCCTCGACTTTGTGCACAAATGGGAAAGACAACCGCTCCAGGTGAGCTTCAGGCAGTCAATGTCCGTTTAGAACCCAGGCAGGTGCCGGCAATGCACTAGGCAATCAGAAGAAGAGGTTTTGGACAGCCACACTCAAAAATGGGTAAAATTCAAAAATAGCCCCAATGACTAAGCATTGAAGCTAAATGCGAAACGCGTCAGTGGTTTTTTGTTCCCACTGTATGCTTTCTTTGTAGTGCATCCATTTATTTTACCACAATAAAGGGCTATTTTTGAATTTTACCTATTTTTGAGTGCGGCTGTCCTCGACTTTGTGCGGTGATATGTGAATGATGGGGCAGCTAGAGGCATCATTTAGATATCACCGTCTTCAGCTGCCGATTCTCTGCACGATAACAATGATCAAAGCAGCAGTTCCACTGCTTGATCTTTCTTATAGGCAGCGGGAGGGGACACCCCCCCCCCATCGGGGGCCCGGAGAGCGAATAGGCCGAAGCTAGCTGGGAAGCATAGAGATGACTGGTGACCAGATGGTCATCACTCATCTTTATGACCGTCGGAGGTCCGGGCGCAACGTTATGACATCACGCCCGGTACCCGGAAGTAAACAAAGCTGCAATCGAGACTGTCGGCATGAGATCGGTGAATTTTTTTCACAATCTCATGCTTGTAAGGCTGGAGGAGAGATGTGAGTTCTTGTTGACTCCACATCTCTCCATAAAGAGGACCTGTCACAGTGATTCCTATTACAAGGGATGTTTACATTCCTTGTAATAGGAGAAAAAAGTTGCAATGACCGCCATTTTATTCCCTAGGGTGTCTGCTAAAAAAAATATTTATATATAATGTTTGGGGGTTCTGATTAATTTTCTAGCAAAAAAATTGTGATTTTTACATGAAGGAGAGAAGTGCCAAAATAGGCCCAGTGGTTAAAAAAAGGTGGGCCCAAACAGTTGTTTGACAATAGTGAACTGGCCAACCGACCAGAATGGAGGAGTGTTAATGTGCTGGTGACCCGACTGACTGGGGGGGGGGTACACTGTTTGCCACCCCCCTACAATTTTTTTTTACCAACCACCACTGGTCTCCACATTCCTTGGAGCACATTCATTGGTTCCTCCCCCTATCCACCTCCCAGTACCGCCCCTTTTAGAGAATACAGAACCAAGTATAATTTTTTGGTGCCAAATGATTTGTATGGATTTTAACAAGAAAAGCAGTAAAATAGATGCCTCCAGCACTTACAGACCCCACCAACTATAGATCCCCCAGTAACAATAGAGTCCCCGTCAAAACAATAGATCCACTTCAGCAACATTATACACCCCCCAGCAGCCAACATCAATAGACCCCTCACTCAACAGTAGATCCCCCAGCAACAATAGACCTCTCCATCAATAGTAGATCCCCCCAGCAACAATAGATCCCCCACCAGCAACAGCAGGCCTTCTCATCTATAGACCCCTTCCAGCAACAATAGAACCCCAGCAGCTAGCATTAATTAATAGATCCTCCAGCATATCCCAGCACCCCTTGCCATTACATACATGCAGTGCTAGGGCCGTTCCCACAGAAAAAAAAAAGCCCTGACTCTGTTGCACTAAATCTATCCTTGTTGGCATTCAGAATGGGTATAATGCACAACAATATTACTCTATGTTTTATTGATATGAAAACAATATTTGTAATGTGTTTGTGATAAACTGTTTAATGAATGTTTGTTATATTTTTTTATGTAATTATTATTATTATTATTATACTCTAAATTACTCAGTTAGAATTAGTTTTTTTGACAAGGAACCTAAAAATTGTTAAAATGTTAAACTGTAAAATGTGCCAACTATTCATCCATGCTTAACAATTACTATTATGGTAAGAGTACAAATCATTATTATCAGATGAATAGCACTTACTGTATTTACCATTCTTCCAATATAACTGTTTGACACATTGTGTATGATAACTTTTTGTTTGTACAAATTATCCAAAAAACTATAAAAATTATGGAAAAAAAAATTAAAAAAATATTGTTTATGTACCTTATTACAGTACACTGTAGTAAAATCTAAAGGGCCTGAGGAAGCGGGACTGCCCACGAAACGTGTCGTATGGCAGATCTCAAGGTCATAGAATGATCAGATTTGGATGGCTAATCTATGTATATGATTTTAACCAATTTTAATACTTACTATATGTTTAATAAAATGTCAAGACTTTATATATAAATATTAGGGCTGTTACTGATCAAAATTTTTGTGTTCGATTAATCGTTTATTTTTTTAATCGATTAATCTACTAATTTTGATTAATAACGCACATACAGATCCAACTACTTTTAGCTGATCTCCTTGCAGGCCGATTCCCAGTGCAGCTCCCAACCACTGGAAAAATGGATCGCAGGATACAAAAAACACACAAAGGCAGCGCTCAATGGGAATAGCATTAAAACGTTTATAGTCTTCAAGTAGGTAACCAAATTAATATTGTACTGGAGATAAAATCGATGTAGCTACATAGACTGTAAAAATGTGCGAGTAATACCAAACGGTAGCAAAAGCAGTCATAAAAACATGTAGCTAAGTATGATACTGGTATAAAAATGTGTACAACGATACCACTGCTAAATCCAGATGAGGAGGGGTTAACATCAGTCCGTCGGCATGTAGATGTCCCATGAAGGGAACTATCACAACTCCCAGTGGATGGCTGTAGAATCCCAGGGTGATAGAGGGAAGTGATAGAGGGAAGTGTAACAGCCCTTGCGTGTGGCAGATAGTAAGGTCCCGCCGGCATGCAGATATAAAGGCACAGCAAAGGAGCCCTTCAGATGGACACGGCAAGCCCCGCCGGTGTCTGTGATGTTACCGGATCTCCGAAGAAACTAACTGAAGGCCCAGAAGCCGGCGGAGAGGTGAGTACCAATCAAAAGATTAATCGATTAAAAGTTAATTTGCACCGCCCTAATGAATATGGGTACCCCAGACAAAGCAAGTTTTTGTGAAACGCGTCGGGTGACTCCACTGCTGCCACACATATTGATCGATATGCTGTTTTACCTTCACTTCCATGTAAGTGTTTATAACTGTTATTAAACACTCAGTGCCTACGGTATTATGCCTGTGCCTCTTCTGTTTACCTTTTTATACATCAGTGTTATGGTCTGAACATTCAGGAGTTATTACCTTCAAACATTGAACATCTACCTTTCCTTCGATGGTTTTGCCGTGTGAAGATTGAACCCCATCTTGATACAGCCTTGTATACATTCGGCTTTGTTGACCCTCTGGGCGTAGGTTCACTAGGGTTCAATATATTTGGTAAGCCCTTGCTTTATTGGTGGCGGGTCCATCACTAGTTTGCACCACGTTCAAGAGATTATCACTTTGATTTGGGATTTTTCATCCAGTCCATACATCTATCAAGTTTTTTCACTATATATATTTGGACTTATATTATTTGTTCCTTGTATTTACTTGTTCACATATCAATCACTTGATTTTTCATCATCATATATTTTTCTAGCGCTACTTATTGTATGTTTTAAATAGTGAAATTTTACAATCACTCGAATGGTACAAATGTCCTTGGGGATAGAAAAAGTCCACTCTTACCGGAAACCGTAGGACACACGGTTGCCATACGGCAATAAGTTAAAAAGGCTTGAGGTGACCAATTCCTGGAACTCCACAAGATATACAGGGGGAAACCGGCTGGAACCCAGTAGTGATCCCATCCAAAGAGGCTGATGGCTGATGGCAACCGTGTGTGTCCTACGGTTCCGGTAAGAGGATCGATCTTCTTTCATCGGTTTCGGATATGCTAATGTCCGAGTGCCTCTAAGATTCTTCACCTTTCAGTTACTTTACATCCCAGTTTAGTTTTTGGAGTGGACTTTTTCTATACCCATGGACATTTGTACCATTGGAGTGATTGTATGCTTTCACTATTCAATATTTTATTTCCATCCATGGCACATTACGTTGTATTTATTTACCAGTGTCATTCCCTATAGCAAGCATGTCCGAAGTCCGGCCGACGGGCCAGATGTGTCCGGTTTTCCAGTTTAATGTGGCCCCCTGGTAATTTGGATAAAAATATTTTTTGTGGCCCCCAGGACCAAAAAATATATATATGCTGTATCGGCGCTGCTTTGGAGGGGGCGGGACAAGCGCCATCAGATTACTTACAGGAGAATCTCCTGTTTACTCTGCGGCATCTGTAATAGGAAGTTCTGTCTCCTGGGCTGCCATTGGACAACTGTTCTGTCTATCACAGGAGGCGGGACTTTGTATGAAAGAGGCCACCATGTAAACAGGAGATTCCCCTGTATATAATCTGTTGGCGTTATCCCGGCCCCCTCCATGTCCCCTTCAAGGCTGCAGATGAGCATAGATCAGACTGCACTGATGGCACATGTAAGGTTGCATTCATGGCACATGTGAGGTTGCATTCATGGCACATGTGAGGCTGCATTCATGGCACATGTGAGGCTGTATTCATGGCACATATGAGGCTGTATTCATGGCACATATGAGGCTGCATTCATGGCACATATGAGGCTGCATTCATTTCACATGTAAAGCTGCATTTATGGTAATGGAGAAGTATATAATCTGTTGTCGTTGTCCCGGCCCCCTCCATGTCCCCTCCAAGGCTGCAGATGAGCATAGATCAGACTGCACTGATGGCACATGTAAGGTTGCATTCATGGCACATGTGAGGTTGCATTCACGGCACATGTAAAGCTGCATTCATGGCACATATGAGGCTGCATTTATGGCCCATATGAGGTTGTATTCATGGCACATGTAAGGCTGCATTTACGGCACATGTGAGGCTGCATTCACGGCACATGTGAAGCTGCATTCATGGCACATGTAAAACTGCATTTATGGCACATGTGAGGCTGCATTTATGGCACATGTGAAGCTGCATTTATGGCACATGTGAGGCTGCATTCACGGCACATGTGAAGCTGCATTCATGGCACATGTAAAGCTGCATTTATGGTAATGAAGAAGCTGTATTCATGTTAGCAGCTTCACAGTTTGTCAAATGTTTGGCGCAGTATTCCCTCCCAGTTCTTACCCATTCATGCTAAGGCCAATGATGAGGGTTTGGGGATGTATTGCTAGCACCTAGGGCTTGTCAGTAAGAAAACTATCATCATTACAAAAGATCCGACCTGTCCAATAGCTGATGAGCTTTGGGGTAAAGAATGAAGATCTTAGGCCCTGTACACATGATCAGACATGTCCGATGAAACTTGTCCGACGGACCGTTTTCATTGGACCATGCTGAAGTGGTCTGTTGGTCTGATATGCGTACACACCATCGTACACACCATCGTCGACTTGATTCTGAGCATGCGCGGGTTTTTGGTCCGATGATTTTGTGTACTAACCATCGAACCTGTCCGACGGACAGGTGTCCATCAGACAGGTTTTAAAGCATTTTTTAAAACTTTGGTCCGACGGAAAACGGTCTGATGGGCCGTACACACCATCGAACTGGTCCGATGAAACTGGTCTGCAGACAAGTTTCATCGGACATGTCCGATCGTGTGTACGCGGTCTTATAGGTCTAAAGTCCGGGTTGGGAAACGTTCATCTAACGTCTATGACAAAAGAGAATTGCTGATGGTGCTGAGTCCCAAGTAAAAAATTCTCGCAGGTTTCCGTTGACAGTCGGATGCCCCGTACACACGAGCCGAAAACCTTGGATGTTTTTTCCGACGGAATTCCGCTCAAGCTCGGCTTGCATACACACGGTCACACAAAAGTTCTCTGGACTTTCGACCGTCAAGAACGCAGTGACATACAACACGACGACGAGCCGAGGAAATTAAGTTCAAAGCTTCCGAGCATGCGTCAAATTGTTTCCGAGCATGCATCGCAATTTTACGTGTCAGAATTGCTACAGACGATAGGAATTTCCGATTGGAATTTTTTTCCGTCTGAAAAATTGAGAACCAACTCTCAATATTTTGCTGGCGGAAATTCCGACAGCAAAAAGTCCAATTGAGCCTACACACGGTCTTAATTTCCGACCAAAAGCTCACATTAGACTTTTTCTGGCAGAAATTCCAACCGGGTGTACGCGGCGTCAGAAGATGTTAAGCAATGCATTAGGCAGGCAACTCACGTACCATATCCTGAAGGTTCTGCAGGAACATTTTGGATGGGAAGCAAAAAAATAATAATTGAACTACAAATCCAAAGAAAGTTTTATTAAACAGATCCATCCCAGACAAATAGCCAATGCATTTTTGGGGGTTAATGGGCACTTCCATTAGCAGGGCTTGAGATTTACTAATAAGAGTAGTAATTGGACTCTGGGAGTAAGTGATAGATTGAATAAATATTACAATGTGTATTGGCAATCTCCACAACACCTGCTACAATCAGCTGCTGCTCATTCCCAGAGTCCAAATTTGGGGCCATTAAGAGACAATGGCCCGGATTCACAAAGCACTTACGCTGACGTAACTCACCTTTTCCCAGGGTAGCGTCAATATGCGCCAGGCGTATGTGTGCGCCAGAGTCACAAACCAAGATATGCCTAAAAATAGGCCATCCTACCCCGACGTATCTTACTTACCCCCTCGTGACGAAATATGGTCTGGACGTGTTACTTCTCCCATTGATTAGGTGTTCACATATGCAAATGAGGGAGATACGCCGATTCACGAACGTACTTGCGCCCGGCGCATGATATACGCGGTTTGCGTAAGTTTTACATCCGGCGTAAAGTTATTTCCCATAGATGAGGCGCAACTCATGCAAAGGTATGGACCCGGGAACACAAGCCTACGTATTGTACGTTGGACGTCTGTGAATATGGGCCGACGTGGGTCTGGCTGGGCGTAGGTTACGTTCACGGTGTACACAGTGATCCGGCGTATCTTAGGCAGTTTTTCTGACGTAGTTGTGCGCACGGGGATATGTCCACGTCTCGACGCATGCGCAGTTGGTTTTAAGTACTTGTCTGGTGCCCGGCTCATCATTTGCATGGGGTCACGCTTCATTAGCATGGATCACGCCCACTTCCACCTACTTCCACTTTAGGCCAGCCTGCGCCTTTCGAAATGTACGTTACGCCGGCGCAGAGTTGGGAGCAATAGCTTGCTAAATTCAGTGCATGCCTCTCCGCGTTTCATAAATGTGCGCCGATGTCTGTGAATCCGGGCCAGTCTGCCCAGGTTGTCGTCGTGGGAGTGCGTTTGTCATTCAGCCTTCCTGGATTTGGCCAATGTACAGGACTGTGGGGGGAAGTTGGACGGTTGGTTGTGCATTGGAAGACCAGGTCAAGGGAACCAGTTCCCCCTACGTTGAACGCTCAGCCAAGACAATGTGAGTCCCTTGGAACTGGGGGTGAGATTTGCCCCAGGTGGGAGCATTCATTTTTGAGAAGAAACTAAAAGGAAGATTGTTGGCACTCCTATTTCTGAGAATACCTATTTCTGTTGGCCTTAAAGCTATATGTTATTGACCCACTGAGCCTTGGCACCTGTGCTGCAGACTGCACACTAGGATTGGATTGCTTCTGTTGATAGCGCTGCATCTTTCATTCTTCCTCGCGTATATGTTATTGACTTTGGATGTGCATCCATGCACGGTTTCAGAAGATCAGTGGTGGCTGGTGCTCAAAATGTTTTGGGGTGCAAACAAACTGGAAAAAACATCAATTGCAGCCACTGTGCCCATCAAACGCAGCTACAGTGCCATCAAACACTGCCACTATACCCATAAGCACGTCGGTTTCTTCTACGTCACCGCGTTCTGGTCCGCAGGGATTTTGGTCTGATGGTGTGTACACACATCAGACCAAAATATCCCAGGAGACATGTCCGCTGGAAACGCGTACGCAGCCTCAGGTGTCCAATCACAGTGCCTGACGTTTCAGCCAATCAGGTGACCGGTAACAGACCCGGCAACCTGATTGGCTGAGAGGCGGATTCAGTGTTAGCAAAGCAAAATCAGTTTACTGTATCAGATCAGGCAGTAATTGCGATCGGTTGCCAGAGGTTACAGCATATCATTACCACTTACTGACTGGTTACTAGAGGTTACAGCACACATTACGGCTGATTGTACATAACAAGAAAAAATACTTGGGGGGGCACGTTTGGGACTTTAAATGAGGCTGCAAGCAAGGTGCGGGTAATAGAGGGAAGTACAAATTTATTAATCATACTAATGCAAAACATGTATCAACATAACAGAGAGCATGTAAATGAAGACATACATTTCAAATAAATGACATTACTACATATTGGGACACATAAATATGTGCATATGTGGTAGAAGCAACAAGGGTACAGCAGTGCCTAACCAGGTGCCACATGGTCATCTGCATGGATAGATGAATGCATAAAATGAATATTCATATGTACAGATGTCTTATTAACAGTATTTAACGAAATAATTAAAATTGAAAAACTGGTAAAAAAACAAAAGTATAATTCATCAATAAATATCATCATGGGGTATACGTAGCATCCATACTAGCCCGACGCGTTTCATGTGTGTAGCACGGGGGCAGATGCTTGACTTATCTAAAGAAAGTATAAAAATTGAGATAAGATATAATTGATGGGTAAGGATTATTGAGTATTATATAATAACCAGTATGAGATGGAAATGTCCATCTAGGGTACTCACATGGAATCTAGAATATATAGATGCGACATGCATGGAGCCACGGCCAAAGGTATGTCCGCCAAGGGAGCTGAGACGGCAAAGCAGAGCACACCAGGAAGAAGCGGTAAGGATTCCTCCCCCATTAAAGCAGCACTAGGTGAGGTGTGCTGGTGTGTAAGATGTAGCCAAGAAAGGCACCACTGAGAATAGCCAACTGGAGTCTGAAAAGGGTATAATGATAAAGATCAGTAAATATGGGGACTGCTCAACAGGCAACCAACCCAAACATGAGGGTGGGTAAAATAACCTGATGGTGGTGTCTGCAGATCCAGGACAGCCAGGAGGAAGGGTGATGTGGTGCAGTCTCTTGTGCTCTTGAGAGATAGAGAGCGGGTGGGAGGACCTTTATATAGCCGCCCTACACAGGTGTTTGCTGACAAGCCGTCAGCGTCACGTGGGCAGGACGTATACCAGGAAGCGTTCCGACGTGGGAGCCCACAACGACATCTCCTGTATCCTGGCAACGTCTGCTGGGATAGAAGAACTCACGCTCAGCGTAGTGACGCTGAGCGAAGCCCCCCCCCCCCCCCCCAAGAGACCCAGACAGCCCCCCGCCCAGGAGGGCGGAGAGAGAACAGGGGAAAGGTAGCACGCAGAGCGCGTCGCAGCTCCCAAATGGCAGAACAAAGTGAGGCCATGGACATGCAGTGGACACATTAAAAATGCCAGATCCATAGCAAAACGAAAAAAAATGTTAAATCTCAAGGGAGAAATCCTGAGTATATTCAGTCTGAACCTGGTGTCTAAACCTGCCACAGACTGGACCGTCCAGCACTTGGAGGGCAGGGGGGAACTGCCAACCTGTCAAACAAACCTCCACCCCTAGGCAAGACAATAGGAAAGGAAATTGGGACTTTAAATGAGGTCTATAAGTGTAGCACCTCCATCCCTAATGTGGTACGTAACAAGAAAAAAATATTTTTAGAAAAAATACTTGGGGGGACACGTTTGGGACTTTGAATGAGGCTGCAAGCAAGGTGCGGGTAATACTTATTTCGTTAAATACTGTTAATAAGACATCTGTACATATGAATATTCATTTTATGCATTCATCTATCCATGCAGATGACCATGTGGCACCTGGTTAGGCACTGCTGTACCCTTGTTGCTTCTACCACATATGCACATATTTATGTGTCCCAATATGTAGTAATGTCATTTATTTGAAATGTATGTCTTCATTTACATGCTCTCTGTTATGTTGATACATGTTTTGCATTTGTATGATTAATAAATTTGTACTTCCCTTTATCCCCTTCCCGCACCTTGCTTGCAGCCTCATTCAAAGTCCCAAACGTGTCCCCCCAAGTATTTTTTCTAAAAACATTTTTTTCTTGTTATGTACCACATTAGAGATGGAGGTGCTCTACTTATAGACCTCATTTAAAGTCCCAATTTCCTTTCCTATTGGCTCACTGATTGGTGGCTAGAGGTTACAGCACATGATTTATTTTTGTTGATTGGTTGCTGTAGAGCAGTGGTCTCCAAACTGTGGCCCGGGGGCCAGATGTGGCCCTTTCTTCCACTGATACTAACAGTGGGGCATAATCCCTCCCAATGACGGGTCTCATTTCTCCCAAAGACGCCAATGATGGGGCCCAATTTCTACCATTGGCACCAACAATGGGGCCCGGTAACACCAATGATGGAGCCCAATTCCTACCTATGACACCAATGATAGGGGTCAATTCCTCCCTATGACACCAATGATGGGGCACTGTTTTTTTTTTCCACTGACATCAGGACCTATTCTACGCCCAGTGATCACAGTCAGGCCCCCCTAATGTCTGAAGGACCGTAAACTGGCCCTTTGTTTCGAATAGTTTGGAGGACCCCTGCTATAGAGCAGCACTTCACACTGAGATATCAGGACACAGCACAGGACTAAAACTTCAAGGAACTTTAAACTGGGATCGTTGGAAAGTATGAGGCAGCTGCTTTGGGCCCCACAACAATGACAGGGCCCAGGGCAGCTGCCTATTTTGCCCTGCCTTAAAGACGGCCCTGTACACCCCCTGACCCAACCGATGCGTGTTGTATTCATTTTTTAGAAGGGACCTGTTTTAATAAAACGTACTATTGGACTCGTACTTCGGGTTGGTGCTCCACTCTTGTATCTGATGTCTATGGGAACCTTTTAGATGTACTGATGGCTGTCATAAAGCTTTTGAGATTTTTTTTTGTTCAGGTAGCGAGTGAATTTCAATAGGAATTGAATAAAAGGATCCGTCAGCTCTTTGCTCTGTGGAAATATCGTCTATCAAAGCTTCGCCTTTGATCGGGAATGTCACTTTCGCCCTTTCCCGTCTGACTTTTCTCCTTTTTTTTCTGTCTTGTGCCTTAAAATTCAATGAAATGATAATGCTGCTGTAAGCAAATCTGGTTCCCCGTCGGCCGCCACGATGACATATTGTCAGTAATGATTATGAATTGGCAGCGACGGCGCTGCTGTTCCAAGATCCAGTGATAAAAAATAAAGCAGGAGCGGTCCATTTTTAGGATGAATAATTCATCGGATTAAACAGCCTCAGCTACTTTACTTAAATGTTTCATTAATAAATCAAAGAGGAGCTTCGATCCGGCCTTCTGGCAGCCCTGAATAAACTTGTATTTCTTCAGCGCTCAGCGGTATTTATAGATATGATGAAGAGGGAGCGGGACAAACGGAAAAGATCCGCGGCTGAATTTACTGCAGGAAATGCCGGAGATGGGAAGAGGGCGCAATCCTGTGTGTATGAATGTCTGCTGTACCGGCTCCACATAAATCTACCAATGGTGACTCTCAACCGGAGACTTGTAAATCTGACAACGTTGTTTCAATATATCTTTGCAGGAATTGAAGAGACCTTGTCACCAGAACAATTATTTCAGCCATCCCATAATATTATGTGTGCATTTCATGTATTTTAGGCATGTGGTCTATCTGTAAAAGCCACCCTTGTGTAGACATCCAAAAGCCCTAAGACTGCTGCTAGGTGCCGCCATCTTGGATGTGATACCCAGGGCCGGGACAAGGGGTGTGCAGGAGGGACGGCTGCCCTGGGCACTGTGGTATTATGTGAGGTGGGGGGGGCATACCTCCAAACTTTTTAAGATGGGAATGAGGGGGTTTCGCGGATCTGAGTTGTTGAGCGGGGGGGTTCCGCGGATCGGAGTTGTTGAGCAGGCAGGGGGGCCGCAGATTGGAGTTGTTGAGTGGGGGGGGGGGGGGTTCCGTGAATCGAAGTTGATGAGCGGGGGGGTCCGCGGATTGGAGTTGTTGAGCGGGGGGGCTCACAGATCAAAGTTGTTGAGTGGGGGGGTTCATCTGAGTTGTTGAGCGGGGGGGTTCCGCGGATCGGAGTTGTTGAGCAGGGAGGGGGGCCGCAGATTGGAGTTGTTGAGTGGGGGGGGGGGTTCCTCGTATCTGAGTTGTTGAGTGGGGGGGTTACGCGAATCGGAGTTGTTGAGTGGGGGGGGTTCGCAGATCAAAGTTGTTGAGCGGGGGGGGGGGGGGGTTCCTCGTATCTGAGTTGTTGAGCGGGGGGGGTTCCGCGGATCGGAGTTGTTGAGCAGGGAGGGGGCCGCAGATTGGAGTTGTTGAGCGGGGGGGGGTTCCTCGTATCTGAGTTGTTGAGTGGGGGGGTTCCGCGAATCGGAGTTGTTGAGTGGTGGGGTTCCGCGGACTGGAGTTGTTGAGCAGGGAGGGGGGCCGCAGATTGGAGTTGTTGAGCGGGGGGGGGGGTTCCTCGTATCTGAGTTGTTGAGCGGGGGGTTCCACGGATCGGAGTTGTTGAGAGGGGGGTTCCGCGGATCGGAGTTGTTGAGCGGGGAGGGGGGCCGCCGATTGGAGTTGTTGCGTGGCGGGGGTTCCTCGTATCTGAATTGTTGAGCGGGGGGGTTCCGCGAATCAGAGTTGTTGAGAGGGGGGTTCCGCCGATCGGAGTTGATGAGCGGGGAGGGGGGCCGCCGATTGGAGTTGTTGCGTGGCGGGGGTTCCTGGGGTTCCTCGTATCTGAATTGTTGAGCGGGGGGGTTCCGCGAATCGGAGTTGTTGAGAGGGGGGTTACGCGGATCAGAGTTGTTGTGCGGGGGGGTTCCGCGAATCAGATTTTTTGAGCGGGGGGGTCCGCAGATCAAAGTTGTTGAGCGGCGGGGTCCCTTCCACGGAATCTGAGTTGTTGAGCGGGGGGCGCGCGGGACCGCTGGAATCCAGCCCTAATCGCTGGACCGCGGGATTTACCACGAATCGCGGGACATTCCCGCAAAGTTTGGGACGGTTGGGAGGTTTGGGGGTGGGCAGGGTCGTTTTAAGGAATTCGGGGGCCCCAAGCAAAATGGAGGCCTCCAAGCACCCCCCCCCCCGCATGCAAAGCCTACGTTAGCGCTACAAACATTTTTTACACACATGTTCCATAGCTCCCAACTGTCCCTGATTTGGAGGGACTGTCCCTGATTTAAAGCAGTGTCCCTCTGTCCCTTCTTCCTCCTCATTTGTCCCTCATTTTGGTCTGATCTATAATCTATAGAGATGTATATAAAATTCCCTTTTTATCTATCAAAAAGTGGTTTCCAGCGCTAAACCTTTCATCCAATGTCTAAATAGCTGCATTTGTAAATTCCAAAAGCCAATATAAAGGAATAGTAGTGGTAAAAAAAACACTTGTGGGTTTAACCAGTCATGTTTTTTTGTACAATTCTCCTTTAAGGGGGTGTGGCAAGGGGTGTGTTCTATGCCTGCATACTTTTGCTGATAGGTGTCCCTCATTCCCATCTCAAAAAGTTGGGAGGTATGCATGTTCTTACTCCTCCCCCCCTCCCTAGTCCCTATGTTTTTCTATTCTCACCTCCCCTTCTTCCCTGTAGGCTGCCACTGTAGCGTGGCTGAGCTCCTCTTCCTGTAACTCAGGTGTTCTATCATTATGGGTCCCCAGTTCCCAATCAGATAGTGCCCGGGCCGGGTCGGGTACCGCGTAACACAGGAGATTCAGTGTTCCTGGCCGGACTGACAGGAAGTGAGCACTCAGTGTGCACTTCATGTCAGTCCGGCCGGGAACAGGAAACTGAATCTCTTGTACCACGCGCGGTACCCGGCCGGACTGACAGGACTCCAGGAGAAAGGAAGAGGAGCTCGGCTACGCTACAGGGGAAAGGGAAGTTGGGGGCCCCAGGCTAGCTCAGGGCCCCAAGCAATTTTTTGTTTTGCCTGTCCTGTAGCGACGGGCCTGGAGGTGGGGCACCAGAAGGAGATGGGGGAGGGGGTATTTGTGTTGGAAGGGGGAGCAGGAGTAAATATTATTAGGGGAAATTTGGGGGGGGGGTGCTAAAAATGTTGATTTGGGGGAAAAAAAATTGAGAAGGGGGATGGGAGGAAGATTTGTTCCAGGAGGGGGGAATTGTGCTGGGAGGAGGGATTTGAAGTGGGGGGAGGATGTGTACTAGGAGGGAAAATTTTAGGTTGGAGGGGGCATTTGAACTGGGGGATGGGAGGGGCAAAGATTTGTGGTGGGATTTCAGAGGGGGGGCAAATTTGTACCGGGTGGAGGGCCAGTTTATTCTTTGGGGGTTATGCTTAGGGGGTAAGCATGTGGATTAGTGCTGAGTGTTTTTTGGGGGGGATTTCAGTGTTGGTGGTCAGTAGGAGGAGGAATAGTACTCCATCGTTGGTGTTAGTGGAAGAAATAGTCCCCCAATGTTGGTGTCGTTGGGACTAATAGTGCCTCATATCATTGGGAGCAGTAGTGCCCCAAGGACCGAATGAAGGCTAGCAAAGGGCAATATTCGGACCTTGGGCCGCAGTTTGGAGACCCCCTGTCCTATACATTGATGATATTTGTGTAGCACCCTCTAGTGTGTTACTAATGGTAGTACAGGCAAATTATAGTCTGGCTCGGGGGCTGAACCTGAGCCATTGAATCTGGGTCAGGGTTCATTAGAGTTCAGTGCTGGATGACTCATCCATACAGCTTTCTGGTACCTCCCCCTGGATCTAAAAGTTTGGAAAAACTTCTAGAGGTTAGTGGGTGGAGGCTAGGAGGGCTGTCCTGCACGTTTAAGGGAGATTGGCCAATCCACTGGCGGTAGGCCTGGCAGGGGACTAAGTAAACCCCTAAATACGCATGAGCCATGCCTGCAGGGGAATCGGCTGAAAAAAATAAAACATGTTCTATGTCTAAACTCTGATGGAAAAAAAGCCGATGGGGCCCCCACACGGTCGGAATATCCGATGAAAAAATTCCGTCTGCGACAGCCGAGACTGATCAGAGCTGCGGCCACCATGCCAGAGAGAAGGGGATCGTTGCGGGTCCGGGCCCCCTGATGGGTCGACGGGGGTCACTGTCACTCGAGTGTGGCTCCGACTCGCAGCTGAGAGTGCACTGGGGGGATACGTGGCCCGCGGGCCGCCACGGTCCATCGGGCATATGCCCAGTCTGCCCTATGACCAGTCCGGGCCTGGTGATCAATAGTGTGTGCTTGAGTTTTGGGGTAGGGTGACCAGACATCCCCGTTTTCCAGGGACAGTCCCCGGATTGAGGACACTGTCCCCGGATCAAGTCTGTCCCCGGTTTTGTCCCCAGATTAAATTTGAACAGGGACTGGGGCAATTTCAAAGACAGTCAGTGCAGAATAAAACCAAAATAATCTAAATTACACACCCCCGCTCCGCCGCTCCTACTAGCTTGGGGGGGTGTATTTCATTATCTGTGCCCCTTTCTGATGATCATGTGCTGGTCGGATCGGAGGGAATATTTCTTCAGTTTTAGGTGCATGCCGGTTCCACTCCGCTTGCATGTTCTTCTGCCTTGGCTTAAAGCGGAGCTCCATCCTAAAGTGGAACTCCCGCTGATCGGAACCCTCCCCACATTTGACACCCTTTAGGGGGAGGGGGGTGCAGATACCTGTCTAAAGACAGGTATTGGCACCCACTTCCGGCCACACAGTCTTGTGCAGACTGCGGGCATGATGTCACCTCCCCCACCCCCGTTGTGTGCTGGGAACACTTGGCTCCCAGTACACAGTGGGAGCCAATCACGCATGCGCCGTAGGGAACCAGGCAGTGAAGCCGGAGTGCTTAACTTCCTGGTTCCCTCACCGTGGATGGCGGGGGGGGGGGGCAGCAGAGTGACGAGCGATCGCTCGTCCCCTGCTGCGGACAGCGCTGGACTCCAGAACAGGTAAGCAGGGCTTTTTTTCAGGGGGAACTTGGGGGAACTCAGTTCCACCACCTCTGGCTCAGACCCTTTGTTGCCTGCTCACCACAATCACTTGTAAACACAGAAGTCTGGTTTCTGCGTTTACAAGTGACAGCTCTGCACTCCGTGTGTAACTCCCCTGAACTCTGCATTCTGTATGTAATGCAATCCTGGTGTTTAATGGTCCTTTAAGACCCTCCTACTGTTTCTGAAATCTGAACGGGTCGTGGTTGAGTTCCTGCACCTATTTTCGGAGAAAAAAAGCTCTGCAGGTAAGTGTGCCGATATTAAGTCAGCAGCTGCAGTATTTGTAGCTGCTGGCTTTTAATATATTTTTTTTCAGCGGACATCCACTTTAAGTCCCGTCCAGCTGTCTGCCTATCTCCTTGCCTTCCCTGGTGGAGTGATCTTCCTTCTATCCCCACCCAGTAGTAGCCTGGGCCCGAGTAAGACTTGACAGGCTGTGGAGGCAGGCGGCGGGGGTTGCTGATTGCGACCAAAAAATATGTCCCTGGATTTCATTTTAAAAATCCGGTCACCTTAATTTGGGGTGCACGACCCAATGCAATACGCTGCGCACACCTATGGCCATACTATACAGTGTAACGAGTGTTCCATTTTCCTTTCCACGCTTTAAATACAAATAGCGAAGAATGAAAACTCCAGTTGCCGTCCTGAGTGAGCCATTAGGAGAGATGAGCCGTAATTAAGTAGGACAAGGTTCAAGCACAGCAAGCGATGTTACATATTCATCAGCAGGTACTACAGCTGCGTCCACCGGAGGTGGAACAATGAGCCGCAGCGGCAGATGTCCGGGAGCGATCAGCTGTTTGGCACCTGGACATAAATTAGTGTGAATATTTAAACACCATCAGATATTACTCTGGCTTAAAGGAGATCAGGCCTGGAGACTTGAAACCCCAGTGTGGGTGTGGGTGGGTGCAGCGTGGTGCGGCGGCAATAACACACTCAGTCCAGATGCAATTGAAAGAACTTGTAATGAAGTCAAAGTAAAGCAATTCACAACAAGCCCGGCGAAAGGAAGCCCAACCGGGAACACTCATCGATGAAGCAGAAGGTCTCAGCTAGGGTGACCACGTGTCCCGGATTGCCTGGGACAGTCCCACATTTTTCAGGTCTGTCCCGGGCACCTTCATTCCAGGACAATACAGTGTCCCGGAATGAAACTGACACAGCCACCCCCCGGGCCAATCTGATGCCCCCAAAAAAGGCCGCCACATCACTGCTTTACTCACAGTACTTGTCCTGGTCCGGAATGCCTGGAAGGAGCACAGTCCCGCCCCCTGCTTGTGATTGCATACCTCCCAACCCGCACGTATTCTGTGGGAACGTCCCGCACAGACTGCATTTTCCCGCACCGGACGCTGTGAAACATGGGGGAGCAAGGAAGCATGGAAGGGAGGAGCAGGTAGCGAGCTGACTGGAGCGGTGTAAGGACGACCCCCCCCCCCGCTCAACAACTTCGATCAACCGTGTGACCCCCCCCCCCCCCTCAAACAACTTTGATCAGCCATCCCCCCGCTCAACACCACCCCCGCTCAACCAACTGCGATCAGCCACCCCACCCCCGCTCAACAACTTCGATCAGCCGCGGCCCCTCTCCCCCGCTCAACAAAAAATGTCCCGCAGTTGCTTTTTTAAATGTTGGGAGGTATGGATCGGGGAAATCATAAATCCCGCCTCTTGTGTCCAATCACTGTGCTGATTTTTGGGAAGGGAGGGTGTCCCTGAATGGTAGTTTGGAAATTTGGTCACCCTACCGGGAGACGGCGTGGGGGCTTCGTTGCTGTGTCCAGCATTTGCACCCATTTTTTCATCTTTCAATCTATTAAATCTTCTGCCCTTGTTGTTGTTTTAACTTTGGATAGTAAAACATTTATTTTCTTCCAGTAAATCCCTTATACAACCCACTTCCTGTTTCCTTATACAGCCCACTTCCTGTTACCTTATACAGCCCACTTCCTGTTTCTAGTCTGGTCATTAGCCTAGGCTTATGACATCAAGCACAGCTCTCTCTCTCTCTCTCTCTCTCACTCTCCTGAGAGTTTGCCAGGAAGGGAGGGCGGGTGAGCCATAAGAGAGCCAATGAGAGCTGCAGAGCTGGAGGTGTGCCTCTGTGTAAATCCAGGAAGTGAACAGACAGCAGCTTCAGCTGCCCACAGTTAAAATGGCTGCAGCCAGACTCAGTGGAGGGAGATTTCTGCAGCATATTTGGCAAGTACAGAATCACAGTATATATCAAATAATATGCAAAGTGGTTGGAGGGAAGCTTCAGAATGGCAAAGATGTTTTTATTACAAATTAGGTGAGCAGACTGCAGTTCCTCTTTAAGCTAACCTTTCATAAATGATCACAGCACAGCAGAGCAGGCTGAAAGCAGCGTAAAAGATACATTTTAAACACACAGAACTTGCTGAGTGATCAGCTGTAGAAATTCTATTATTGCTCCTTTCTATCCAAGATCTCTGGCTCCCAGATGTCTTCTATACAGGTAACAAGCTGAGATTAGGAGCACTCTCTTAAAGGGAGTGCTCCTAATTTCAGCTTGTTACCTGTATAAAAGACACCTGTCCACAGAAGCAATCACTCAGATTCAGTGGCGGTGCGTCAATGGTGTTCACAGGAGCGCCGCCCCTCTCTCTCCCGCACCACCACTGAAACAATACATAGATTCATGCATTGTATGAATCTTTGTATTGTCGCCGGCGCCGCTGCCGCCCACTATTCAAATGGCCGCCCCCCTGGCGAGCGCCGGCCATCTGAATAACAGCAGTTGATTGGCTTTGGAAGCTTCTATCAGAGCCAGCGGCCTGAGGGCTGTAATCGGCTTTCAAATAGTTAACCAGGGGACGCACGGGGTGTGCGTTCCCTGGTTAACACTGACACGCGTCAGTCAGGTTCACCGGGTCTGGTTACCGGTAACCTGATTGGCTGAAGTGTCATCGAGGGCGGGAGAAGAGGATGGCTGACCCGATAAAGGTAAGTGCCAGGCGGGGGGGGGGGGGGCAATCTGGCAGCATTTTACAGGGCAAACTGGCGGATTTTTAGAGGGCAAACTGGCGGCAATTGATGGGCACAGTGGTGACAATTGATGGCACAGTGGTGACAATTGATGGCACAGTGGCTGCGTTTGATTACATGGCTCAGTGTCGACAATTGATGGCACAGTGGTGACAATTGATGGCACAGTGGTGATAAATGATGGCACAGTGGCGACAATTGATGGCACAGTGGTGATAAATGATGGCACAGTGTTGACAATTGATGGCACAGTGTTGACAATTGATGGCACAGTGGCAACAATTGATGGCACAGTGGTGACAATTGATGGCACAGTGTTGACAATTGATGGCACAGTGGTGATAAATGATGGCTCAGTGGCGACAATTGATGGCACAGTGGTGACAATTGATGGCACAGTGTTGACAATTGATGGCACAGTGTTGACAATTGATGGCACAGTGGCTGCGTTTGATTACATGGCTCAGTGTCGACAATTGATGGCACAGTGGTGACAATTGATAGCACAGTGGTGATAAATGATGGCTCAGTGGCGACAATTGATGGGCACAGTGGTGACAATTGATGGCACAGTGGCGACAATTGATGGCACAGTGGTGATAAATGATGGCACAGTGTTGACAATTGATGGCACAGTGTTGACAATTGATGGCACAGTGGCAACAATTGATGGCACAGTGGTGACAATTGATGGCACAGTGTTGACAATTGATGGCACAGTGGTGATAAATGATGGCTCAGTGGCGACAATTGATGGCACAGTGGTGACAATTGATGGCACAGTGTTGACAATTGATGGCACAGTGTTGACAATTGATGGCACAGTGGCTGCGTTTGATTACATGGCTCAGTGTCGACAATTGATGGCACAGTGGCGACAATTGATGGCACAGTGGTGATAAATGATGGCACAGTGTTGACAATTGATGGGCACAGTGGTGACAATTGATGGCACAGTGGTGACAATTGATGGCACAGTGGCTGCGTTTGATTACATGGCTCAGTGTCGACAATTGATGGCACAGTGGTGACAATTGATGGCACAGTGGTGATAAATGATGGCTCAGTGGCGACAATTGATGGTCACAGTGGTGACAATTGATGGCACAGTGGCGACAATTGATGGCACAGTGGTGATAAATGATGGCACAGTGTTGACAATTGATGGCACAGTGTTGACAATTGATGGCACAGTGGCGACAATTGATGGCACAGTGTTGACAATTGATGGCACAGTGTTGACAATTGATGGCACAGTGTTGACAATTGATGGCACAGTGGCTGCGTTTGATTACATGGCACAGTGGTGACAATTGATGGCACAGTGGCTTTTTGATGGCATGACACAGCGGCTGCAATTGATGGGCACAGTGGTTGCGTTTGATGGACAAAGTGAGGCTGCAATTGTTTTTTTGTTTTTTGTTTGTTTGCGCCCCCCAAAAAATTTGAGCACCAGCCGCCACTGATCAGATTCCAATCTCTCCACCATGGCCAAGACCAAAGAGCTGTCCAAGGATGTCAGGGACAAGATTGTAGAGCTACACAAGGCTGGAATGGGCTGCTGTGTACCTGGACAGTGCAGATCATTACTCCACATGGCCATTTACAGAACTGTAACTTTGTAACCTCCATCCCGACACCGCCAGGAACGTGTTACTTTATCCGGGTTAATAAATTCCTGCGCGGTGACAGGTCCCCTTTAAGTACACAGAGCGAGGCGCCGTCACACTTCTGCAGAGGATCGTCCTCAATAAACGCAATTTGTAGCAGAAATTGGAAAATGATCTGTCAGATTCGCTCTTTGCGATAAGTGTGACGGTTCTATCTATTCATCTTATTTGCATGTAAATTTGTTGCTGGAAAAAAAATGCGCAAAAATAGCAAAAAAAAAGAGAGAAAATTGTTTGGGTGAGCGCTGAGATTTCACCCCATCTGTGTCATATTTACCGAACGATAGATGAAAATGTATTCACTCGCTTTCAGCGGAGGTGACAGCTAATCTAGTACCGCGACGGGACGCGAAAGACCCTCCGACTGACTGGGCGATGCTGCCCTCTTGTGGCTGCTGCAAAATAGACTTCAAGTGCATTTTCACTTCTTAAGCCAAGTTGGGATGACCTCTATTTTATATTTGCTACATGTTTCCATTGACCACTTAAAGGGGTTGTAAAGACAAAAATATTTTCCTCTTAAATTAAAGTCTGACAGTAGCTGATGAAGTAAAAAGTAATGTTTTGCATTATAACTAGTTTGATACCTGTTGAAATTGAGCTGTTTTATTCACCTCCGTCACTCCTGAATCGTTATTCTCACTGACTTCCTGGTTTGCGGTGCGCATTCATTCTTGCTACTTCATGGCCTAATGGGAACTACAGTTCCCATTAGGCTTAGCCCCCATGCCTGTGAGGGATAAGAGAGCATCTTCACGCAGAGCTGTAGTCATAGGGAGGGGGTGAGCACAGTCTGCTTTCCACCATGCAGGTGCTGGTGGAAAGCAAGAAGAGGAGAGACAGTAAATGGCATTTTCAAACCTGGATGACTGTATTTTGGAGGTCAAAAGGAAAAACGAGGTAAGTGATATTTAAATGCTCTAGCTTACAGCAATCAATTGATCTAATAAAAAACAAACCTTTATGCCGCGTACACACGGTCGTTTTTTGCGATGAAAAAAAAACGACGTTTTCTGTGAAGTAAAAACGACGTTTTTGAAACGTCACTTTTCAAAGACAATTTTGCATACACACCATCGTTTTTTCACAAAAAGCGAGGTTACGTTCACCACTCTTTTCCATTGAAGCTCGCTTTATAACTAGCTTCTGGGCATGCGCGGGTTGAAAAACGTCGTTTTAAAAGACGTTTTTGCTACACACGGTGACTTTTTGTGAAACAAAAAACGACGTTTTGAAAAACGACACAAAAAATTCAAGCATGTTGGAATTTTTTTTTGGTCGTTTTTTTTAAGACAAAAATTGACGTTTTGCCCACACACAATCAATTTAAATGACGTTTTAAAAAACGTCGTTTTTTTTTCATCGCAAAAAACGACCGTGTGTACGCGGCATTAGTGTTCCTTTAAGGTTGTAAAGGTATAATTTTGTTTTCCTAAATATCTTCCTTTACCTTAGTGCAGTCCTCCTTCACTTACCTCATCCTTCCATTTTGCTTTTAAATGTCCTTATTTCTTCTGAGAAATCCTCACGTCCTGTTCTTCTGTCTGTAACTCCACACAGTAATGCAAGGCTTTCTCCCTGGTGTGGAGAAAGCCTCTTGAGGGGGGAGGGGGCGAGCAGGAGTGTCAGGATGCCTACTAACACACAGCTCCTTTCTCTATCTGCAACGTAGAGAGCGTTCTGACTCTCCTGTAGTCTAAGGGAGGGGGCGAGCACCACACTCCACACCAGGGAGAAATCACATCTCATATTTACACTAAAATGCAATCAAAAAATGTAAAAATGTTTTGTTTCATTCTAAAAAAAAAAAATGCCCCTTAAGACCCGGACCTTTAGGCAGCTAAAGGACCCAGCCAGTTTTTGCGATTTGGCACTGCGTCGCTTTAACTGACAATTGCGCGGTCGTGCGGTGTGGCTCCCAAACAAAATTGGCGTCCTTTTTTTTCCCCACAAATAGAGCTTTCTTTTGGTGGTATTTGATCACCTCTGCGGTTTTTATTTTTTGCGCTATAAACAAAAATAGAGCGACAATTTTGAAAAAAATTCAATATTTTTTACTTTTTGCTATAATAAATATCTCCAAAAATATATATAAAAAAAAAAAAATTTCCCTCAGTTTAGGCCGATACGTATTCTTCTACATATTTTTGGTAAAAAAAAATCACAATAAGCGTTTATCGGTTGCTTTGCGCAAAATTTATAGCGTTTACAAAATAGGGGATAGTTTTATTGCATTTTTATTAATATTTTTTTTTTTTTACTGCTAATGGCGGCGATCAGCGATTTTTTTTGAGACTGCGACATTATGCCGGACACATCGGACAATTTTGACACATTTTTTGGACCATTGTCATTTTCACAGCAAAAAATGCATTTAAAATGCATTGTTTATTGTGAAAATGACAATTGCAGTTTGGGAGTTAAAAACTCACTTACATGATGCAAATGGAAAAACAGGCATGTCTGTTTTTATTGGGACTCCGGCCGGAAGTGGTCCAAGTACAATATCCCGCCCGACCGGTCGGGCGGGATATTGTATTACATTGGATCACCCCCAGCTGAATACATTTGTCCTCACCAATTGGACGGTTTATGTTTACTTGGACCACTTCCGGCCGGAGTCCCAATTTAAACTGACATGCCTGTTTTTCTATTTGCATCATGTAAGTGAGTTTTTGTCTTATCTTTTAAAATAAACCTTTCCCTACGGTATTATACTATTGTGGTCCTTTTGTCTCTCCACGGATACTGCTTTTGAGGATTTGACCCGACGTCTGCAGACAGGGATGGACTGGCCATTGGGACTACAGGGAGTTTCCCGGTGGGCCGATGGCTTAGTGGGCCGGCTTCAGTGACAGAGGACTGCTGCCCCCCCTCTGCTCCTCTGTCTCTCCCTTCCCGCAGCGCTCACCTCCTCTCCCTCACCACAGGGCTCACTTGGGGGGAGCAAAGAAGCAGGGGGGTTGACAGAAGAGAATGGGGGAGGGGGACAGACAGCTGACTCAACAGCTATGGCCTGGGAGTTCCTCACTTCTGCCTTATCGTGTCCCATGGGGGGGGGGGGGGGCACCAAACTTATTCTTTGGCCCGGGTGAAATAATGTCTAGCTTCCCCACTGGTACTGCCTGTAAGAGTACCAGTACCAGCCGTTCTACTCTAATAAAGTAGAACGGCTAGTGGCTAGAGAAGGGGGAGAGGGGGCTTGGGTGGCCGAGAGAGGTGCTGGAGTTGTCCGGCCGCCATGGGAGAGACCTGTCAAAGTGGGCTGGTCTGGATGAAGTCCAGGGCCAAATTTTTGTCCCAGTCCAGCCCTGTCTGCAGATGGGGATTGACAACAGATCTGACCCAAACTCCCTCCAAGTGGATAATAACATGCTTTCTGGGGTTCTCTTTTAAGTAAGAGACCACCAGATATCTGGAAAGCAGTTTGCACATTCCTAAGGTGGAGGACCCTTTACCAGCACTTATCAACAGTGTCACCATGATTTATATGTCTACACTTATTCCACTGGTGTTTTTTCATCCACATCGTCTATTATAAGACTATTAATATTTAACCTATTTGGTTCTGTCTGGACTAATGCCGCGTACACACGATCACTTTATGTGATGAAAAAAAACGATGTTCTCTGTGAAGTAAAAAACGACGTTTTTGAAACTTCACTTTTCAAAGACGATGTTGCATACACACCATCGTTTTTTCACAAAAAGCGAGGTTACGTTCACCACTCTTTTCCATTGAAGCTCGCTTCATAACTAGCTTCTGGGCATGCGCGGGTTGAAAGACGTCGTTTTAAACGACTTTTTTGCTACACACGGTGACTTTTTGTGAAACAAAAAACGACGTTTTGAAAAACGACACAAAAAATTCAAGCATGTTGGAATTTTTTTTGGTCGTTTTTTTTAAGACAAAAAAATACGTTTTGCCCACACACGGTCAATTTAAATGACGTTTTAAAAAACAATGTTTTTTTTTTTCATCGCAAAAAACGACCGTGTGTACGCGGCATTAGACTATCAGGGCCAGATTCACAGAGCCGTAACTCCTGTCTAACTGGTGTTAGACTGGAGTACTTTCAAATTACGCGCGCCGTATCACTAGTTTGAATCCTCAAACCATGATACGGCGGTGTTGGGCTTCGATCTGACAGGCTTACGTCTTCGTAGGCCTTCGGATCTACGGTGCAATGTTTTTGCGGCCGCTGGGTGGAGTTTGCGTCGTTTTCAGTGTCGGGGTATGCAAATTAGCTTTTTCCGGCGATCCACGAAGTTACGAGCATCGTTCGCAATCGCTTACGTCGATTTTTTGCTGCGTAAAGTTAAACCAGCTATTAGCTGGTCTAACGTTACGCAGCCCATGTTAGGTATGGCCGTCGTTCCCGCGTCGACTTTCAATTTATTTTTTATTTTTTGCGTAAGTCGTTCGGGAATAGAAATGTACGTAAACGACGCTACTCAAACAACGAATGGCGTAACGACGTGATTTCGCGCAATGCACGGCGGGAAATTTCTGAACGGAGCATGCGCAGTTCAATCGCCGCGGGAACGCGCCTAATTTAAATGCCTCACGCCCCCTAATCGCGTAGTTTGATTCCGCCGGGAGAAATACACTACGCCGCCGTACCTAACGGGCCAAAATCTCTCTGAATTCCTCGTAGAGCCAGGTAAAGTACGGCGACGTAGAGTATCTCTGATACTCTGCGGGAATCTAATTCTACCTGAATCTGGCCCTTAATATTTAACCTATTTGGTTCTGTCTGGACTAAGAGGGACAATTGTTTACATCACTTTTGGAAATTTATTCAGTTTCTGTTAAGTTTGTAGCGCATCCTGTTTTTTTATCATTGTTTTATACTGTGTTTGCTAGTACAGTCAGGTGCAGCTTCCTTTTAGCATTGAGTTGCCCTATACCACAATAAGCATTTAATTGCTTTTCACCATCTTTATGTCATTACTTTATGTCATTTAAATTCTTAGCGCAGTTGATCTTTCTATTTTTTCTTTTCACCTTTTCTTTAAGCCAAACCCAAACAGCGGCACAGTGCCAATTTTTTACTGGCCGTCCCCCACTCCTAAAACATCCCAGCAGCAACAGCCGATAGGAGAAGAGGGAAGCTGGCAGCACTGCGGGGGGAAAGATGGGAGCCAGGACAGTAGGGGGGAATCTGTGCTGCACAGGGTGATTAGGGTATGCCTGGGCACACCTGGCATACCCTGTGCGAATGCCTATGGGTGTCCCTCTTCCCATCTCAAAAAGATGGGAGGAATATCATTACATCACTGCAGAAGGGCTCTAGATAAAAGGCAAGTTACAGTATCGCCTGCTCATAGCTTTCCTCTTTACAGACTATAATGAGAACAGAGCCATCTAGTGGGCAGCCAGCTAACTGCACCAGCTTACACGCGCACACTGCATCACACCTACATGGTGCGAATGGAGCTTAAGTAGCGCAGTTCGCCACCAACTAAAGTTCTCTGACTGTACGAAGACAGCAGCCATGAGAACAATCCCCGGAGGATTTGGCTGCCAAATGACCGGGCCACTTTTTGCGATTCGGCGCTGCGTCGCTTTGACTGACAATTTCGCAGTCGTGCGACGGTGTACCAAAACAAAATTGACGTCCTTTAATTTCACACAAATGGAACTTTCTTTTGGTGGTATTTGATCACCTCTGCGGTTTTTATTTTTTTTCTAAGAAATAAACAAAAGAAGTGCAACAACTTTGAAATAAAAGCAATAATAAATATCGCCAAAAATATATAAAAAAAAAAAAACTTTTTTTTTCCTCAGTTTAGGCCGATACGTATTCTTCTACATATTTTTGGTAAAAAAAAAACGCAATAAGCATTTATCTGTTGGTTTGCGCAAAAGTTATAGCGTCTACAAAATAGAGGATAGTTTTATGGCATTTTTTATTAATATTTTTTTTTTACTAGTAATGGCGGCGAGCAACGATTTTTATCATGACTGCAACATTATGGCGGACACATCGTACACTTTTGACACTATTTTGGGACCATTTACATTTATACAGCGATCAGTGCTATAAAAATGCATTGTTTACTGTGTAAAAGACACAGGCAGGGAAGGAGTTAACCACTAGGGGGCGAGGAAGGGGTGAAGTGTGTCTTAGTGAGTGATTCTAACTGTGTGGGGGATGGGCTACCTGTGACACAACATTGATCACTGCTCCCGATGACAGGGAGGGAGCAGAAGTTCACTGTCCTGTCACTAGGCAGAACAGGCATCCCCCCGTTCTGCATCTCTGTGACACGAACGCGGGACACCGGTTACATCCACCTTAACTTGATTTAGACACACCGCAGCATCAGTCAAGAAGCTGCAGTCCCTGCAGAATTGCTCAAACTACTCTGTACAGCGGCAGTCAGAATTACATATGCCGCACTGCTCATGACAAGGCACCCCTGAACGCGGCACTCTGTGTGTAGCGTATCACTGAACCCTGCATATGGCTCATCCATGAACTCTGTACGTAGCACAACGCCTGAACTCTACACTCTGTACGTAGCACAACGCCTGAACTCTACACTCTGTACGTAGCACAACGCCTGAACTCTACACTCTGTACATAGCACAACACTTGAGCTCTACACTCTGTATGTAGCGCAACACCTGAACTCTACACTCTGTATGTAGTGCAACTTCTGAACTCTACACTCTGTACGTAGCACAACGCCTAAACTCTACACTCTGTACGTAGCGCAACTTCTGAACTGTACACTCTGTATGTAGCGCAACTTCTGAACTCTACACTCTGTATGTAGCGCAACTTCTGAACTCTACACTCTGTATGTAGCGCAACTTCTGAACTCTACACTCTGTATGTAGCGCAACTTCTGAACTCTCCACTCTGTATGTAGCGCAACTTCTGAACTCTACACTCTGTACGTAGCACAACGCCTGAACTCTACACTTTGTACGTAGCACTACACCTGAACTCTACACTTTGTACGTGTCATGTCCCGGGGTGTATTCGAACCGGGATCTTCCTGGTCCTTTAAACCATAGCCTTACCTACTGTGCCACAGAAGAGATCTAGACCTTGGGAATGTCCTTATTGTGTTCAACACTACCTCGGACTCACTAGCTCCACCTGCTGCCAGCTGTGGACAATTCTCAATCTGGACAGCATTTAAATAGGAAGTGAGGTCATCACTCAGTGCCCGTTTATTTGGATTCATTCCCTGGGTGTTTTGTCTTCTGTGATCTTCCTTGTATTGAACTCCTCCCTGATATCCCGACTATTCTACAGCCTGCTGATTTTGAACCTTACCGCCTGATCGTGTATGACCTTTGCCTGCCTGACCCTTCTCCGGATTTCGATTGTGAACTATTTGCCTGATCTGTTGCCGACCGTATCTGCCTGACGACGCTTTGCCTGAATCTTCAGCATATTACTTCCACTTCGTACACTACCCTTTACAGGTACCTTACAGTACGTAGCACAACACCTGAACTCTGCACTCTGTACGTAGCACAACGCCTGAACTCTGTACGTAGCACAACGCCTGAACTCTGCACTCTGTACGTAGCACAACGCCTGAACTCTGCACTCTGTACGTAGCACAACGCCTGAAATCTGCACTCTGTACGTATTGCAGCAGCTCCCAAACCCTGCCCTCTGCACACAGCACACCCCTGAACTCTGAGCTAGTTTTTTACTTAAATTAAAAACCAGTAATAAATAAATGCAGGCAGTTATTTAATATGATAAAGAGTAGATACATAGTTTTAGATATACAACCGGCCCCTTAGGGACAACCATATTGCTGATGTGGCCCTCCTGTGAATTTGCGTTTGACACCCCTGTCCTAGTCAGTTGTATGCATGGTTTATTCCTATGGCTACCGTTAACCTCATTTTGTGGAGGTATTAAATCAAAAATGCTAACTAAGGGGTCTATGTATAAAACATTCATTGCACAAATGTCATAAGGATTTGTGCAAACTGGTTGAAATTTACCTGTATTCTTTCTAATAGAATAATTTCTGTATTGTCAATGCCATCTAGTGGCCAAAATGCGAAAAATATATTGCATTTTGGCAAGTAGATGGAGCTAATGCAAACTCGAGGAACTTTCCCCTAATTGAATCATTATTGTATTGTTGGCTCCATCTCTAGTGGCCAAAAAGCGAAAATATACTGCATTTTGGCCACTAGGTGGAGCTGATTATACAGGAATTAATCTATTAGAATCAATACAGAGAAATTCCCATCAGCTTGCACAGCTGCTTCTAACAATCATCCAACTAATGTTTTTAAGGGTCCTTTCACGCGGAGCGGAGCGTTTTTGTGTCCGCTCCGTGTGTGTGTCCGTCGGCTCATCGGGGATCATCCTGTCTTTCCTCCGCTCTCCCCTATGGGGAATCGGATGAATACGGACCGTCTGTCCGTATTCATCCGATCCGCCGGACGGAAGAAAAAATAGGGGTTTCTTCCGTCCGAAAAAACGGATCTTTACAGACGTGGATCTTTGCGGACGCATCATCCGCTAACGTCTGCAATCCCATAGGGATGCATTACAAGTCCGTAAACGGACTTGTAAAAAACGGACGAACGGTCCGCACATGTGAAAGGGGCCTTATACATAGACCCCCCATGTGTTCTCTAGTTGAAAGCACCGCCCTTATTTCTAAGTCACCTCAACTTCATTCAGACACACCGCAGCATGAGAGGGAGGTTGCACAGCCCAGAATCCTGCATCAAGAAGCTGCAGTCCCTCAGAAAGCCTGCCACCTCTGGCTGCATTGGATTTTTTTTTATTCGTACCTTGAATGTTTCCAGACTCGTATATAAGCAGGTCACAAGTTTAGACTTACTTGCTGAAGTTGCTCCTTACTCTGAAGAAAATAACGGCAAATAACAACTTGATCGTAAAGAAAAAATAATAATTTTAATTATAAAATTCCCTCCACTTTATCTGACAGCATGCAATGCCACCAAACACAATTAAGCCTTTCATAAAAAGCTTTCAGACATCTGTGTTGTTTCTTCGAGTATAAAAAAGGAAATAACATGCCAGGTTGAAAATTAAACGTGAGCAATAAAAAAAAATTAAAAAAACGGAAAACTGAGCGCAGACATTACGATCCTGCTTTGTTCCCGGGCAAAACGATTAAGTGAAGAGTAAACAAAATTATAAAAAGGAAAACATTGAGAATCTAAAGCCTCGTACACACGATCGGATTTTCCGACAGGAATTGTGTGGTGCCAGGCTTTTGTCGGAAAATCCGACCGTTGGTACGCTCCATCGGACAATTGTTGTCGGAATTTCCACCAACAAATGTTGGATAAAAATTTCCGACAACAAAATGTGTGCTGTCGGATTACCCGATCGTGTGTACAGAAGTCCTTCGGACCAAACTCCAAAGTACAAACACGCATGCTCAGAAGCAATGCTCACCATAAAGCCACGTACACACGATCAGTCCATCCGATGAGAACGGTCTGAAGGACCGTTGTCATCGGTTAACCGATGAAGCTGACTGATGGTCCGTCACGCCTACACACCATCGGTTAAAAAACCGATCGTGTCAGAACACGGTGACGTAAAACACAACGACGTGCTGAAAATAATGAAGTTCAATGCTTCCAAACATGCCTCTACTTGATTCTGAGCATGCGTGGATTTTTAACCGATGGTCGTGCCTACTAACGATCGGTTTTGACCTATCGGTTAGGAATCCATCGGTTAAATTTAAAGCAAGTTGGCTTTTTTTTAACCGATGGATAACTAACCGATAGGGCCTACACACGATCGGTTTTGACTGATAAAAACGATCCATCAGACCTTTGTCTTCTGTTTAACCTATCGTGTGTACGAGGCCTAACACTGCAGAAGTTGCCCAAAGGGTGGCGCTAAAGAGCTGAAAAACCACGTTGTTTCATGTGTGTTGGCTAACAATTCTTTGCCGTTTGTATGCAAGACAAGTTCATGGCCTTTCGGACAAAAGTCCTAAGCTAAGTCCTAAGCTTTCTCTACCGAAAAACCGATCGTGTGTACCAGGCTTAAGATGAGTCAACTTGTAAACAAGATCTAATTGTGATGTTTTTTTGCTTCATTTAAAAAAAAGTCATCACAAACGCTATATGGCCAAAAGTTGGTGGACACCTGACCATCACACCTATCTAAGCTTAACCACTTAACCCCCGAGACTGTTTTTCAGTTTCAGTGCTTACGAGACTAAAACATTTTTTTTTTTTGCTAGAAAATTACTTAAAACCCCCAAACATTATATATTTTTTTTTCTAACACCCTAGAGAATAAAATGGCAGTCATTGCAATACTTTTTGTCACACTGTATTTGCGCACCGGTCTTCCAAGCGCACTTTTTTTAATAAAAAAATAAGACAACAATAAATTTGGCCCAATTTTTTTATATATTGTGAAAGATAATGTTACGCCGAGTAAAATGATACCCAACATGTCACGCTTAAAAATTGCGCCCGTTAGTGGCATGGCGTCAAACTTTTACCCTTAAAAATCTTGATAGGCGACTTTAAAAAATTCTATAGGTTGCATTTTTTGTGTTACAGAGGAGGTCTAGGGCTAGAATTATTGCTCTCGCTCTAACGATCGCGGCGATACCTCACTTGTGTGGTTTGAACACCGTTTTCATATGCGGGCACTACTCGCGTATGCTTCTGTGCGCGAGCTCGTCAGGACGGGGCGCTTTAAAAAAAATGTTTTGTTTTTTTATTTATTTTTATTTATTTTATCATTTTTTACACTAAAATTAAAAAAAATGCAATTATCACTTTTATTCCTATTACAAGGAATGTAAACATCCCTTGTAATACAAAAAAGCATGACAGGTCCTCTTAAATATGAGATCTGGGGGTCAAAACGACCTCACATCTCATATTTAGACTTAAATGCAAAAAAAGAAAAAAAAATGGAAACTGTCATTTTTTTCCAATGACAAAAAAAAATGTTTATTTAAGACGCACTTCCGCCCAGCAGAGCTATGGGGACGGGTTGGGGCCATCTTGCCCTCACTCACATCCCCACACAGACAGCCGAAGGACCCGATCGCCTCCGCCGCTACCAACGGCTCCAGGAAGCGGCGGAGAGCGGCGGGAGGGGGCCATCTCCCGCCACCGATAATGGCGATCTCGCGGCGAATCCGCCGCGGAGAACGCTGTTATCATTGACAGGACCGCCAACTAAACATGGACATCTCGGTTGTGGCAGCAGCTGCTGCCGTTACCGAGATATCCATCTTTTAAAAAGGACGTATATTTACAGTGGGCGGTCGTTAAACGACTAATGGACACCCCATTCTGAAACAATAGACATTAATATGAGGTCCCCTCTCCTCAATTAATATGGGGCCCCCACTCATTTCCGCCACTCTTTTGGGAGAGATTTCCACAAGATTTTGGAGTGACCACGAAGGTTCTCCAGGTTCTTCAAGTCATGGTATATCTAGTAGTAGGTCACTGGACTTGCTTGGTAATGTTGAAGAGGTTTTAAACAATAGACATTAACCACTAGTCGACCAGCCGCCGTGGTTCTACGGCGGCAGGTTGGCTCTCCTGGGCGAGAGCCCGTAGCTCTACGTCGGGACTTTCGCGGCCACTAGGGGGCGCGTGCGCGCCGCTGGTGGCCCGCTCGCCCCCGAGTCCCGCGCGCATGCCAGGCGGGCGCGATCGCCGCCGGGCACGCGCGCTCGTTCGTTACAGAGCGGGGAACGAGAGCTGTGAGTGTAAACACACAGCGCTCGTTCCTGTCAGCGGGGGAAACGCTGATCTTCCGTTCATACAATGTATGAACGGAAGATCAGTGATTCCCCCTAGTGAGTCCACCCCCCCCCCCTACAGATAGAACACAAATAGGAACACACTTAACCCCTTACCCGTCCCCTAGTGTTAACCCCTTCACTGCTAATGGCATTTTTATAGTAATCCAATGCATTTTTATAGCATTGATCGCTATAAAAATGACAATGGTCCCAAAAATGTGTCAAAGGTGTCCGATGTGTCCGCCATAATATCGCAGTACCGAAAAAAAACGCTGATCGCCGCCATTACTAGTAAAAAAAAAATATTAATAAAAATGCCATAAAACTACCGCTATAAATTTTGCGCAAACCAATCAATAAACGCTAATTGCGATTTTTTTTTTTTACGAAAAATATGTAGAAGAATACGTATCGGCCTAAACGGGGGAAAAAAATATTTTTTTATATGTTTTTTGGTGATATTTATAATAGCAAAATGTAAAAAATATTGCATTTTTTTCAAAATAGTCGCTCTATTTTTGTTTATAGCGCAAAAAATTAAAACCACAGAGATGATCAAATACCACCAAAAGAAAGCTCTATTTGTGGGAAAAAAAGGACGCCAATTTTGTTTGGGAGCCACGTTGCACGACCGCGCAATTGTCAGTTAAAGCGACGCAGTGCCGAATCACAAAAAGTGCTCTGGTCTTTGGACAGCAATATGGTCCGGGGCTAAAGTGGTTAATACGTGATACAAGATCTAATTGTGATGTTTTTTTGGCTTCATTTCAAAAAAAGTTATCACAAACTCTATATGGCCATAAGTTGGTGGACACCTGACCATCACACCTACAGTATATAAGCTTAATGGACACCCCATTCTGAAACAATAGACATTATTATGATGTCCCCCCCCCCCCTTAATTAATATGGGGTCCCCCATTCATCTCCACCACTCATCTGGGAAGGATTTCCACAAGATTTTGGAGTGACCACGAAGGTTCTCCAGGTTCTTATCATCATGGTATATCTAGTAGCAGTTGGTCACAGTCAACCGGACTTGCTTGGTAACGTTGAAGATGTTTCGAAGCTTCTCCAAGCCATTCCTTTAAATGTAAACAAGTAGTGGAGGTGTAATGGTCAGCAGTCCACAACCTTTTGGCCATATTGTATATCTCTGCCATAAACTTACTGGTCTAGGTGCACAGTTGGCACAGCAGACTCTCCCAAAATGGTGGCCGGAGCCCATGACTTCAGACATTTACAGCTTGTAGATGCTATAGGTGTGAGCGTGATTTATCTATATTTCCTACTGCAGGACATCAAATTTTCAAACATACAGAGCAGGAACAGATATGTTTGTTTGTCTTCCTCGGAGCCCATGATGCCCCCTCAGAGCCCTTGGGCACAGGGGGCATAAAGGAACAATTTGCTTTTATCCCAAATGAGGAGTGAAGTCGTGTTTTCTGGAATTTGGAACTGGATCAGCTTCATTTTGTTGAAGATTATTTTCCCACACTGATCTTTTGCGTGGGTGACAAGTCAGCTCAGCACCAAACTCTTGATATATTGATACTTTGTTTTGTGCCAGGAAATTGCCGATGGAAATTTAATATTGGCGCCAACGCCACTCTGATCCTGGCTGCAATACTCTGCAGTAGACATGTGCAATTTGTTTAGTTCTGAATTAGTTTTTTTTTAAGAATTTTGACAAATTAGTTAATTCTGAGATTTCCCAATATCCAAATTTTTCAATTTCCAAATTTCTGAAAATCCGGAAATTCTACATTTCGGAAATTCTAAATTTTGGAAATTTAGAAATTCGAAAATTCAAAACTCTGGAGATTAGAAAATCAGAAATTAAAAAATTCCAAATTTGAAAATTCACATTTTGAAAATTCGGAAATTCATAAATCTGAAAAATTCATTTGAATTTTCAAATTTTCAAATTTCCGTATTTTCGCATTTTCAAATTTCCGTATTTTCGCATTTTCAAATTTCCGTGAATTTTCAGAAATATGGAATTTCTGAATTTCCGAAAATTAGAAAATTCTGAATTTCGGAAATACGAAGTTTCAGAGATTCGGAAATTCAAAATTTTGAAAATTTGGTAATTCGAAAGTCAGAGATTAGAAAATCCAAAATTCAAAAATCCAAAATTCAAAAGTTCTGAATTTGGAAATTTGAAAATTAGAAAATTCGAAAGTCAGAAATTGGAAAATCAGAAATTAGAAGATTCCAAACTGGAAATTTCAGAATTAGAAAATTCAGAAATTCAAAAAATTGGAAAATTTGGAAATTTAAAAATTTGAAAGTCGGAGATTAGAAAATCAGAAATGAGAGAATTCCAAATTTGAAAATTCAGAATTAGAAAATTCTGAAATTAAAGAAAAAAACGGAATATTCGGATGTTTTCATTTCTGAATTTCCGAATTTTTAAATTTCCGAATATTCAAATTTCCGAATTCAGAATTAGAAAATTACCGAATTCTCGAATTTATGAATTTACAAAAAAATGCATAAAAACTAATATAACGGAAACTTTTTTTCGGCAGTGCACATGTCTACTCTGCAGGCTTGAATACAAAAATTTAATAAATGCCCTTTTTTTATTATTTTTTTGTTGGCGCATTTATTAACCACTTCAATACCCACATATTGTCATATGACATCCTGGGTTTGCCGGGGGATATCTGGATGATGGGGGCAGCTACAGGCATCATTCAGATATCCATGTCTTCGGCCGGCAATCCTGCGCACCATAAGAATGATCATAGCGGCGGAACCAGATGGTCACCAGTCATCTCTATGATCGTCTGAGGCCCCGGCGCGATGTGATGACATCACGCCTGGGTCCCCGTAAGTAATCAAAGCCGCGATTGCGGCTAGTGAGCAACACCGATCATGAGATGGGTGAACTTTTTTTCACCGATCTCAGCCTAGAGGAGAGATGTGGGGTCTTATTGACCCCGCATCTCTCCATATAGAGGACCTGTTACACACATTCCTATTACAAGGGAAGTAATAGGAATAAAAGTGATTAAAAAATAATAATAATTAAAAAAAGTGTAAAAAAAAAAAATAAGTAAAAAAAAACAATAAAAAAAAATTAAAACGCCCCTGTCCCCGGTAGCTTGCACGCAGAAGCGAATGCACACGCAAGTCTCGCCGACATATGTAAACGCCGTTTTTAAACCACATATGTGAGGTATCGCCGCGTGCGTTAGAGCGTGTCAGCAACAATTCTCGCACTAGACCTCCTCTGTAACTTTAACCTCTTCCCGACCGCGCTATAGCAAACATACTGCTACAGCGCGATCGGGTTGTTTTGACACGACGTCCCTGGGACGTCCTCGTTCACATCCTCGCTTGCGTGTCTCCTGACGCGCGCTCGCGGGAGTGTCTGTGCTCGCCGGGTCCAGGAGACCCGTCGCAACACAGTTCACGGTGAAGAGCCAATGATAGCGGCTCTTCACCACCTGATCGCTCCATCCAATGAGCGATCAGTGTAATGTAAACACTGTAGGTCATCCAGAGGTCCTCTTCTCTTCTCTCCTCACACAGATACAGCGTGTGAGGAGAGAAGTTTCTTTACAAGTGAGTTTTTTGTGCCCAGCAAGCTTGGCAGTGCCACTACACTACCAATCAGTGCCCCTACAGTCCCAATCTGCCACTCCAGTCCCCATCTGTGCCACCAGTGCCACTACAGTGCCCACCAGTGCCTCTACAGTCCCCACCAGTGCCTCTACAGTCCCCACCAGTGCCTCTACAGTCCCCACCAGTGCCTCTACAGTCCCCACCAGTGCCACCTCTGCCACTTCAGTGCCCATTGGTGCTACCTAGTGTCTATCAGTGCCACTACAGTACTCATCAGTGCCGCCAGTGCTCCATCAGTGCCACTACTGTGCCCAGTGCCACTACAGTGCTCATTGGTGCTGCCAGTGTTCATCAGTGCTCATCAGTGCCACACCAGTGCCACTACAGTGCCCATCGGTGCCACCAGTACCACTACAGTGCTTATCAGTGCCGCCAGTGTCCGTCAGTGCCACTACTGTGCCCAGTGCCACTACAGTGCTCATAGGTGCTGCCAGTGTCCATCAGTGCCACTACAGTGCTCATCAGTGCCCGTCAGTGCACCACCAGTGCCACTACAGTGCTTATCAGTGCCACCAGTGCTCCATCAGTGCTACACCAGTGCCCATCGGTGCCGCCAGTGTCCATCAGTGCCACACCAGTGCTCCATTGGTGCCACCAGTGCTCTATCAGTGCCACTACAGTGCCCATTGTCACTACAGTTCTCATCGGTGCCACATTAGTGCCATCAGTACTACATCAGCGCCACTATAGTGCTCATCTGCACCACTACAGCACTCATCAGTGCCATAAGTCACCACAGCCCACAGTATGGCAAAAAAGTTTTTTACCACTGAGGAGGCATACCAGCATATGTGCTTGACCGATGAGAGCAGCGGGGAGCTCTCTGATTCTGATTCAGAATATGAACCGGCTGAAAGCAGTGGGTCTTCTTCAGATTCAGAGGAAGAGCAAAGTGTGCCCATGAAACGAAGACATATTGACATGGAGCAGCAGGCTACCACAAGTACCGCTGTGGCGTCAACTAGCAGCTCAGTGCGATCCACTAGAGATGCAGTGGCACCAACCAGCAGCTCAGTGCGATCCACCAGAAATGCAGTGGCATCAACCAGCAGCTCGGTGCGATCCAGAAGAGATGAAGTACCACTGCAGCAAAGGCCAAGAACCAGCAGTGTGTCAGAATCTCAGCCCCAAAGGGTTAGGACCCATGCCAGCCTTCCCTATGCCCTTGAAAACCCTATGTGGCTTCCCCCCAATTCAGGAGCAGCAAACATCCCCCCTTTCACCGCCCAGCCAGGTGTTCAGGTGAACACAGAGAACTTTGCCCCTATTGATTTTTTTCATTTAGTTTTTACCCAAGACCTATTATCCTCCATCGTGGCCCAGTGCAACCTCTATGCACAACAATTTATAACAGACCACCCTGATTCCAGTTACGCCCGTCCCTATAAATGGAGAGCATTGACAGTGGAGGAATTTAAAATATTTTTGGGCCTAACGTTTAACATGGGGCTCACAAAAAAAAATGAATCGTACGCATATTGGTCCAAAAATCCCATCCATCATATGCCAATTTTTTCATCCACCATGTCAAGATTCAGATACCACATGATAATGCGTTTCCTCCATTACAACGACAACACCCAGTGCCCTCCCCGAAATGACCCATCACATGACAAATTATTTAAAATTCGGCCACTTCTAAATTTTTTCTCTGAGAAATTTTCCCAGTTATTTGTCCCCGACCAAAATATTTCCGTGGATGAGTCATTGGTCCACTTCACAGGCAGGCTTGGCATCAAGCAGTATATACCAAACAAAAGGGCCCGATATGGAGTTAAGCTCTACAAGCTATGTGACCGGGTCACAGGGTACGTCTACGCCTTCCGGGTGTACGAAGGGAAGGACACCCAACTGAATCCCCCTGAATGTCCAGAATATATTGGAGCCAGCGGAAAGATTGTTTGGGATCTTGTATATCCACTCCTTGGAAAGGGTTACCACCTTTATGTGGATAATTTCTATACAAGCTTGCCCCTCTTCCGCAACCTTCACCGGATGGGCACTCCAGCATGTGGTACAGTGCGACCCAATAGGAAGGGTTTCCCGCAAAGGCTCATTATGGAAAGACTGCAAAAAGGGGAAACGGCGTCTTTGCGGAATGAGGAAGTATTGGCTATCCGGTGGAGGGACAAACGAAATGTCCACATGCTCTCAACGATACATGATGACACCCACGTGGAAATCCTGAGAAGAAACGGCCCTGTCCAAAAACCACAATGTGTTCAAGATTATAATTTGTTCATGGGGGGAGTCGATTTCAATGATCAGATGCTCGAACCCTATCTTCCCACAAGAAAAAGCCGCCATTGGTATAAAAAAGTCTCCATATATCTTTTTAGTTTGGCCATTTACAACACTTATGTCATTTACCGTAAATCTACAAGGACCCCCTTATCTTATCTCCGTTACCAAGAAGTAATTATCTCCTGCCTTATAGACTCACCAGATGACATTCGCTCTGATTGCGTGAGCAGACTCCATGAACGCCACTTTATTGAGAAAATCCCCCCAAATGAATCGGGCCGAAAACGTCAAAAGAGATGCCGGGTGTGCACCAAAGGAGGAACTAGAAGAGACACTACATATCATTGCCCTGATTGTCCTTCCCAACCAGGCCTTTGTTTGAGTCAATGTTTCCGCCGTTACCATTCTGTTCTAGATTATTAGGAAAGTATGGTAAACATAATTGTCTTTTACGGCCACACCGCTTATGCCACTGTACATAGCGCTGCCTGCTCCTGAACTGACCCTGGCCTGTTGTACGACTACGCTTCTGCCCAACCCTTAACTGTACCTACCATGCCTGCTCTGGAACTGACCCTGGCCTGTTATACGACTACGCTTCTGCCTAACGCTAAACTGTACCTACTTCTGCCTGCTCTGGAACTGACCCTGGACTGTTTGACCACGTTTTTTGCCTGCCCCTTGGATTGATCTTTTACCCTGCTATGCTAGCGGGAACACAGGGGTCTCACATATGTGAGGGGCTCCAGAATTGTTTTTCTGGATGAAAAAACTACATTTTTAGTTTTCTCATTCCCAGATTAGGGTCTGGTTGCCCAGAGGCTTCAAAGAGATTTGGGTGGGAGAAGCCTCTACCCCTGTCCCCATTCTTTCCTGGCCTGCTAATTGGACCATGTACCTGCTTACTACCAGGACCAATATTTTGGCACTGCTGGCAATGTTTCTACTTGCACTGGCCCTGGACTATATATGGACAGTATCCCTGCCTGTACCGACTATGGACAAAATTCCTGCCTGCTGCCTGGACAATTCCATTCACTGTCGCTGACCACGTCCCTGCCTGCTGCCTGGATCAGGGCTCTCCTCCTGTGGACAATTGCACTACTAAAACCACAGGTAAACTTTTTTTTTTACCCATTACTCAGCAGAATGTATTTTAGGATGTAATTCTTGGTATGTACATGCTATGTTAGAAATATGAAGGGCCTTCAAAAATGTGATAGATTGTAAGGAAATTGGATGTGTAATTGTGTCCCTACAACACCTGATGGTGCTTCTTGGATGTTGGGTCTCTATGTGGCCAGACTGTGTAAAAGTCTCACACATGTGGTATTGCCATAATCAGGAGGGGCAGCAGAATATATTTTGGGGTGTAATTTTTGCTATGTACATGCTATGTGTTGGAAATATCCTATAAATGGACAACTTTGTGTAAAAAAAAAGCTTTTTCATTTTTTTCCCACATTTTCCAAAAACATTGGCAAAAAAATTAACTGTTCAAAAGGCTCATTATGGCTCATAGATTATACGTTGGGGTGTTAGCTTTCCAAAATGGGGTCACTTTGTGGGCATTTCCATTGTCCTGGTGCTCCTGGGTCTTCAAAAGTGTAATAGGTGGTTGAGAGATTAGATGTGTAATTTATGCTCCTGGAATGCTTGAAGTTGCTACTTCGGTGTTGGGCCTCTGTATGTGGCCACGCTGTGTAAAAGTCTCACACATGTGGTATTGCCATACTCAGGAGGAGTAGCAGAATATATTTTGTGGTGTCATTTGTGGAATATACATGCTATGTGAGAGAAATAACCTGTTATAATGACAATATGGTGTTAAAAAAAAAAATCCTAATTTTGCAAAGAATTGTGGGAACAAATGACAACTTCAAAAAACTAATTATGCCTCTTACTAACTACCTTGGAATGTCTACTTTCCAAAAAGGGGTCATTTGGGTGGTATTTGTACTTTACTGGCTTGTTAGGGTCTCAAGAAATGAGAGAAGCTGTCAGTACATCAGATGTGATCAAATTGTTAAATTTTCAGAAATTGGTACCATAGCTTGTAGACCCTATAACTTCCACCCAGACTAAATAATATCCCAATTTTTTTTTTTTTTTAACAAAAATATGTGGCAGTATACATTTTAGGTCAAATTTATGAGGAAAAATTACTTTTTTGCAAAATGTTATGATAGAAATGAAGAAAAATTCATTTTTTTACAAAATTTTCGTTCTTTTTTCATTAATAGCGAAAAAAATAAAAACCACAGAGATGATCAAATACCACCAAAAGAAAGCTCTATTTGTGGGGAAAAAAGGACAAAAATTTCATTTGGTTATAGTGTTGTATGACTGAGTTATTGTCATTCAAAATGTAAGAGCACCGAAAGCTGAAAATTGGTCTGGTTAGGAAGGGTATTTAAGTGCCCAGTGGTCAAGTGGTTAAACTGGTAACCTGTAAAAAATGTCAAAGTGTCACCTATGGAGATTTTTAAGTACCGAAGTTTGGCGCCATTCCATGAGTGTGCGCAATTTTAAAGTGTGACATGTAAGGTATGTATTTACTCGGCGTAACATCATCTTTCATATTTTACAAAACAAATTGGGCAAACTTTACTGTTTTGTTATTTTTTTAATTCATGAATTTTTTTTTTTTCCAAAAAAAGCGTTTGAAAAATGATTGCGGAAAATACTGTGCGAGATAAAAAGTTGCAATGACTGTCGTTTTATTCCCTAGGGTGTCTGCTAAAAAAAACATATATAATGTTTGGGGGTTCTGCGTAATTTTCTAGCAAAAGAATGATGATTTGTACATGTAGGAGAGAAGTGCCAGAATAGGCCCGGTATGGAGGTGGGTATTAAAGCCCGATAATGAAGGGTTAAAAAAAAAAATGTATACTTGGAAGGCCTCGCATCCTTGGGCCTCCAGCTAATATATAACAACGAGTCAGTTTATTGTTACATCAATCCACAGGAAGGTTTTCTTTTTCTCTTGTATTCTTACTTATGTATAAAAATGAAAATCTGTACATCAACGGTTCGGTTCCTCTTAAACTCCGCCCTCGCTGTGCCTGTCCAGAGGTTTCCGCTGAACGATTTGCTGTGCCAAGAGGAACGCCACAAAGGCGTGGAAGAGAATTTGCCAGACGTTGCGCAGTCCATATAAATAAACATTACACAGGCAGATTACCAAAACAAGTCCCAAGGCTTTCCCTGTCCGTGCCGGAGAGTAGAAGAGATACAAGTAACACTGAAAAAAGGGAAGAAAAGATTGGAATTAGGTTTTACATTTGACGTGAGGGCGGCCATTTTTTTTTTATTGCATTTGAGTTTAAATAGGAGATGTGACGTCTTTTTGACCTCAGATCTCATATTTAAGAGGACCTGTAATGCTTTTTTTCTATTATTCTTTGTAATAGGAATAAAAGTGACCCAATTTTTTTTTTAAAACAGTGTAAAAATAAATAAAGTAAACTAAAATAAATAAGATTTTTTTTTTTTTTTTTTTTTTTAAGCGCCCTGTCCCGACGAGCTTGCACACAGAAGCGAACACATACGTGAGCAGTGCCCGCATATGAGAACAGTGTTCAAACCACACATGTAAGGTATCACCGCGATCGTTAGAGCGAGAGCAATAATTCTAGCCCTAGACCTCCTCTGTAACTCAAAACATGTAACCTGTAGAATTTTTTTAAACATCGCCTATGGAGATTTTTAAGGGTAAGTTTGTCGCCATTCCACGAGCGGACGCAATTTTGAAGCGTGACATGTTGGGTATCAATTTACTCGGCGTAACATTATCTTTCACAATATAAAAAAAAATGGGCTAACTTTACTGTTGCCTTATTTTATCATTAAAAAAAGTTTGTTTGTTTTTTACAAAAAAAGTGCGTTTGTAAGACCGCTGCGCAAATACGGTGTGACAAAAAGTATTGAAATGACCGCCATTTTATTCTCTAGGGTGTTAGAATTTTTTTTATAATGTTTGGGGGTTCTAAGTAATTTTCTAGCAAAAAAAAAATATTATTTAAAAAAAAAAAAAAAAAATTATTGAGTTTTTCAAAACATTTATACAATTAACACCACAGCTTACAAAAGCATACAACAAATTTCTTCAATTGAATACATTCATCGTTTCATACACATAAATTACAACAATAAACAATTACATATACCACAACTATAGGACAGTCCTACCTCCTCCATACCTCCTACTCTCTCCTCCCCCCCCTGCCCGTTCCTCGGGGACGAGGAAAAAAAAAATAGATAAATAAAAAAATAAAAAAAATTGTTTTTAACTTGTAAACACCGAGTCTGAAAAACAGGCTCGGTCCTTAACCGCTTGGCGACCGCCGCACAAACTTATACGTCGACGGAATGGCACGGCTAGGCAAATGGGCATATATATATACGTCACCTTTAATTTGCCACTGCGTGCGACCCTGCGTCGAGATACGCCGCGTAACTTCTAAGATGCGCCGGCGTATCTTTTTTCTGTATTCAGAATTTAGCTAAGATCCGAGCGGCGTAAATCTCTTACACCGTCGTATCGAAGTTGCATATTTACGCTGGCTGATAGGTGGCGCTTCCGTCGAATATGCAAATGAGCTAGATACGCCAATTCACGAACGTAGTTGCGGCCAGCATATCTATTTGCGTTGTTAACGTAAGGTGTCGGACCGGAGTAAAGTTACCCCTGCTATATGAGGCGCAGCCAATGTTAAGTATGGACGTCGGGACAGCGTCGTATTGTACGTCGTTTACTTCGTTTGCGTAAGCCGATTCAGAATGGGGCTGGGCGTAAGTTACGTTCATTGACTATTTGCGACCTGATTCGGAGCATGCGCACTGGGATACGTTCACGGCCGGCGCATGCGCAGTACTTTCCGCACGTCATTTACGTGGGGTCAGTATTAAAATGGTGTCAAAAGTGTCCGATGTATCCGCTGCAGTCACACTAAAAATCGCTGATCGCCGCCATAACTAGTAAAAAATAATAAAAAAAATGCCATAAAACTATCCCCTATTTTGTAGACGCTATAACTTTTGCGCAAACCAATCAATAAATGCTTATTGCGATTTTTAAAAAAATTTTTTACCAAAAATATGTAGAATACGTATCAGCCTAAACTGAGTACAAACACGCAGTGCCGAATCGCAAAAAGTGCCCTGGTCAGGAAGGGGGTAACTTCTTCCGGGGTTGCAATAATGAGCTCCCCCTTCTGTGCCGCCATCTTTAAATATCCAGTGTGGGCATATATGTGCCTCAGTTTTTTTTCCAGGTATTTGGGAGCTGTTTTTTGGTATTCGCTCCATTTGTGCGCATGCATGGAAATGTTACTGGGTTTCTGCCAGTACCCAAATACCTGACAACGCGGCATCTTGACTCCCCATCTTGTATAGGGTGACCACGTGTCCCGGATTGCCCGGGACAGTCCCACATTTTGCAGGTCTGTCCCGGGCACCTTCATTCCAGGACAATACAGTGTCCCGGATGAAACTGACACAGCCACCCCCGGGCCAAACTGATGCCCCCCAAAAAAGGCCGCCACATCACCGGTTTACTCACTGAAAGAACTTGTCCTGGCCGGGAATGCCTGGACGAGCACAATCCCCGCCCCCTGCTTGTGATTGGAGAAATCATAAATCCTGCCTCTTGTGTCCAATAACTGTGCTGTGATTCATTATAGCACAAGCTGATTTTTGGGAAGGGAGGGTGTCCCTAAATGGCAGTTTGGAAATGTGGTCACCCTAATCTTGTAGGCCCCAATAAATGGGAATTTAATCAGCCACAGCCTGATCCCTGGTGATCCTGTCATGAAGGCCCTTCCTCAGGCACTTCCTGTTATAGGTTGACATCACTCCCATGCAGGGGCGGACTGACAACTCATGTGGTCCCCAGGCAATAGGAGATTATGGGGCCCCCTGGGCAATAGGAGATTATGGGGCCCCCTGGGCAATAGGAGATTATGGGGCCCCCTGGGCAATAGGAGATTATGGGGCCCCCGGGCAATAGGAGATTATGGGGCCCCCGGGCAATAGGAGATTATGGGGCCACCCAGTATACATACACACAGAATACACACACTGAAAAGGTGCTGGAGAGGCGGGGCAGCTATAATCTTGGGATTTTTAGACCAAAAGGGTGTCGGTAAGGGACATTTCAGGGACAGATGTAAAAAAAACACTGATTTTTACACACTGTCCCTGGTTTTACTGAGGCTGGCAACCTTGATGGGGCCCCCTAGAGGCATGGGGCCCTCGGGCAGTGCCCAAGTGCCCAAATGGTCAGTCTGCCCCTGCTCCCATGTGTTCCAATTGTGCTCCTGAGCTGTCACCCTATCGCATACACCCCCTGGTAGAGACTACAGGCAGATTGACACACATTACACAGGCATGGTCCAATGTCATCATCAGATAGCCGGTCCAGAGCAATGGTGTGTAGTGATAGGAAGTGGCTGAAAGAGGCTGGAGGAGACCAGCAACACTGAGATTGAAGACACCCACTCATGTACATTTACATTGGTACTTTAAAGATGGATATCTCGGTAACGGCAGCAGCTGCTGCAACAACCGAGGTATCCACCTTTAGTGTGAGCGGTCCTGTACACGATAACGGCAGTCTCCGCGGCAGGTTCGCCGCGAGATCGCCGTTATCGGTGGCGGGAGAGGGGCCCCCGGATCGGGTCTGTTCGGCGGCTGACTGGGGATGCGAGTGAGGGAAAAATGTCCTTCACCCTTCCCCATAGCTCTGCTGGGCGGAAGTGACGTCAAAACGTCAGTCCCGCCCAGCGTCTTAAAGAAACATTTTTTTTTTTTTTGTCATTTGAAAAAATGACAGTTTCCAAAAATTCGTTTTTTTTTTGCATTTTAGTGTAAATATGAGATGTGAGGTCTTTTTGACCCCCAGATCTTATATATAAGAGGACATGTCATGCTTTTTTCTATTACAAGGGATGTTTACATTGAAAAGTAATAAAATAAATAAAAATAAATAATAAAACAAAAACATTTTTTTTTAAAGCGCCCCGTCCCGACGAGCTCGCGCGCAGAAGTGAACGCATACGCGAGTAGCGCCTGCATATGAAAACGGTGTTCAAATCACACAAGTGAGTTATCGCCACGATCGTTAGGCCCCGTACACACGAGCAAATAGATTTGTTCAAATCCGTCGGACAGACAGATTTGAACAAATCTGTCTGCTGGGATGTATTGGTTTGATCGTGTACACACGATCAAACCAAAATCCCCGCCAGCAGACAGCGCGCTGACGTGTCGGTGACGTGGCGGTGACGTTGACGCCGCCACGTCACCGCACCCGGAAGTAAAACACTTCCGCGCATGCGTCGAATCCATTCGACGCATGTGCGAGAAGATATGTCTGCTGGTTAGCGTACTAACCAGCAGACATGTCGGGCGGACGGGTTTGCAGCCGACAGATTTCAAAGCATGCTTTGAAATCTGTCGGGTGGCCAAATCCTTCGGTTTGCCCGTACACACGATCAAATCTGTCTGCTGAAACGGCCCGTCAGACGGGTTTCAGCAGACAGATTTGATCGTGTGTACGCGGCCTTAGAGCGAGAGCAATAATTCTAGCCCTAGACCTCCTTTGTATCTCAAAAGATGCAACCTATAGAATTGTTTAAACGTCGCCTATCGAGATTTTTAAGGGTAAAAGTTTGACGCCATGCCACGAGCGGGCGCAATTTTTAAGCGCGACATGTTGGGTATCATTTTACTCGGCGTAACATTATCTTTCACAATATATACAAAAAATTGGACCACATTTGTCTTATTTTTTAATTCAAAAAAGTGAATTAATTTCTAAAAAAAGTGCGCTTGTAAGATCGCTGCGCAAATACGGTGTGACAAAAAGTATTGCAATGACCAATATTTTATTCTCTAGGGTGGTAATATATGTAATGTTTGGGGGTTTTAAGTAATTTTCTAGCAGAAAAAAAAGTTTTATGCCGCGTACACACGATCATTTTTTGTGATGAAAAAAAAACGACGTTTTCTGTGAAGTAAAAAACGACGTTTTTGAAACGTCACTTTTCAAAGACGATGTTGCCTACACACCATCGTTTTTTTCACAAAAAGCGAGGTTACGTTCACCACTCTTTTTCCCTTGAAGCTCGCTTCATAACTAGCTTCTGGGCATGCGCGGGTTAAAAAACGTCGTTTTAAACGACGTTTTTTGCTACACACGGTGACTTTTTGTGAAACCAAAAAAAGACGTTTTGAAAAACGACACAAAAAATTGTAGCATGTTGGAATTTTTTAAAAAAAACGACGTTTTGCCCACACACCATCAATTTAAATGACGTTTTAAAAAACTTAGTTTTTTTTTCATCGCAAAAAACGACCGTGTGTACGCGGGCATTAGTCTTGCAAACACCAAATCTGAAAAACACCTAAGGTCCTTCAGTGGTTAAGATAGAAATGGCAACTGAGAGCAAACTAAATGTCATCCGGTAGGGTTTACAGCTAATTAAAGAAGTTTGACTCTCAGATGGCGCGGGGGTGCGGCGGTGCGGAGGTGGGGGGGGCTACATCACCATCTGATATTCTCCGGCGCAGATTAATGAAATCTTGTTATAACAAAAAACTGCAAGTCAGCGCTAACGGCATCCTCACAGAGCGCCAAACCAACACTAATCCTCCCCGACATACATCAGATTTGTGGCAATTAGCCGGCGGGGCCGTCAGATCTTTACATTAAAGGCGCGTGCAGTCCGCGAGAAGATTCCAGAATAAGAGAATGTGATTTGCTGCGGTTTGCGATTTTTTTGAGAACGTGTTGTAAGAAGAACTTTGAACATAGAATTAAATAACAGTGAGGTCCCTGCTGGAAATTAAATTTTCATAGCAATAATTTATAGCTCTAACATATTCTGTAGTGCTGTACAGTACAGCAGAGGAGCTTGCACTTTAACCACTTCAGCCCCGGACCATTTGGCTGCCCAGTGACCGGGGCCCCTTTTTGCGATTCGGCACCGCGTCGCTTTAACTGACAATTGCGCGGTCGTGCGACGTGGCTCCCAAACAAAATTGGCGTCTTTTTTTTCCCAAAAATAGAGCTTTCTTTTGGTGGTATTTGGTCACCTCTGCGGTTTTTGATTTTTTTTGCGTTATAAACAAAAATAGAGCGACAATTTTGAAAAAAAAAAAATCTACATTTTTTACTTTTGCTATAATAAATATCCCCAAAAAATACATAAAAAAAAATGTTGAGATGGGAATGAGGGACGCCTAGTAGCAAACAGATGTAGGCATAGGACACGCCTCCTGTCACACCTCTTTAACCATTTAAGCCCTGGACCAATATGCTGCTAAATGCCCAAAGGCGTTTTTACAATTCGGCACTGCGTCACTTTAACAGACAATTGCGCGGTCGTGCGACGTGGCTCCCAAACAAAATTTGCGTCCTTTTCTTCCCACAAATAGAGCTTTCTTTTGATGGTATTTGATCACCTCTGCGATTTTTTTATTCTTTGCGCTATATACAAAAATAGAGCGACATTTTTGAAAAAAAATCCTATTTTTTTTACCTTTTGTTATAAGAAAAATCAAATAAACTAAATTTTAGTCAAACATTTAGGCCAAAATGTATTCAGCCACATGTCTTTAGTAAAAAAAAAAAAAATAGCTACCTATCGGCAACAGTGACACTAATACAGCGATCAGAAAACCAATCGCTTAGTGACACTGGCAATAGGGGGTGAAAGGGTTAACTAGGGCAGTAATCAAGGGGTTAAAACTTTATTAGGGGGGGTACAGGGCTACCCTGGACCTAACACTAACTGCCTGTCACACTGACACTAAATGCAGTGATCAGTAAATATATGATCACTGCAATCGGTGACACTGTGATAGGGGGCTGGGGGTGAGGGGTGATCGGCACCGCATCCCCCCCGCAACAAAAACATCGAATCCAGTGGCAACACACTGGACTAGATGTCAGAAGAAGCTCCACTCGGAACTCTTCAAAACGACTTTAAGGAAAAAAATAGAAACAACCCAGCCGCATCAAACGGCCGTTGAAACATTGAAAGCCATAAACTCGGCCATGCTACAGTCAGCCGACTTGGTAGCGCCGAAACGAATAACCCGCATTCGGAAAAACAACCGCAGCTGGTTTAACAACCAGCTGTCGTTACTGAAGCAAGAACGCAGAAGGGCAGAATCTGCCTGGAAAAGATGTTCTTCTGAGCTAAACCTATCCATCTACAAGGCGACAACAAGAAAATACCACAAAGGAATTTTCCAAGCCAAGAAGAATTATTTTTCGGAGGCTATCAACGGTGCCCAAAACCGCCCCCGCGAACTCTTCAAGATGGTCACCCAGACCATGAAACCAGGATGCATTGAAGCCCCCAGTTCGGACACACAAGAATTTTGCAATGAGCTATCGGATTATTTCGTTAATAAAATCGAGGCAATCCGTGAAAGCATTCAGCAAAATTTTTCTCCCCTCAGCCCCCCCTGTAGCCTCTCACACAGCACCCATAGTAATTCTCCGATATCAGGTAAGTTCACCCTGGAACCCATCTCCATCGAGTCCACTAAGAATGTCATTTGTACTCTGCGCAATGGCGCAGCGCCAAATGACATTATCCCCACAAAACTGCTGAAGGAATGCGCCGACATCCTGGCTCCTCCCATCACGCAGCTTATCAACCAGTCTTTCTTGGAAGGCATAGTGCCCTCACAGTTGAAAGAGGGTGTAATCTAGGCATGTGCATTTCGTTTCGTTCCGAATCGAAATTCGGACGAATTTTCCATTATTCGGACATTCGGATGCATACGAATTTCCGAATTGCTATAATAACGAAAAATTTCGACCGTTTTCCGAATTCGTTCATTTTCGACCGAATTTCGAAAAAAAAAAAAAAAAAAGGTCGAAATCGATTTTTTTTTTTCGAATTCCGAATCGAATACCCGCGGACTAAATTCGATCGGAATTCGAAAAAAAAAAAAAAAAAAAAAAAAATTCGAATTTAATTCGAAAAAAATTCTATTAGAAAAGAGACTATTTGTTTTCTAATCTGGTTGAAATATTTTCGATTTCGACCGATTTTTTTCGAAATTCGGTCGAAAACGAACGAATTCGAAAAACGGTCGAAATATTTTCGATTTCGACCGTATTTTTCGAAATTCGGTCGAAAACGAACGAATTCCGAAAACGAATTCAACACATGTAACGAACCTAACTTAACGAAATTTATTAAATGACGCATTGAAACGAAACAAAACGAAACGAATTTTTCACTTTTGCACATGCCTAGTGTAATCCAACCCATCCTGAAGAAACCCTCCCTGGACCCCAAGGACCCACTCCACCGCCGTCCCATAACAAGCCTCAACGTATTCTCTAAGATAATGGAAAAAGTAGTGGTACAACAGCTGCAACTGCATCTAGATACCTACAAGCTACTTGACCCATTGCAATCAGGCTTCCGTCCCGGACATGGGACGGAAACAGCATTACTGAAAGTATGGGACGATGTTCTCAAGGCCGCAGACGAAGGAGAATCTTGTCTCCTGGTTCTGTTGGACCTAAGTGCAGCTTTTGACACTGTAGACCACAATCTGTTACTGACTCGGCTTTCTGAAGTAGCCAGGGTCGCAGAAGGCGATTTATCTTGGTTCTCCTCTTTTTTGGAAAACCGATCGCAAACAGTGAAGCTTGGACCTTTTACGTCTGAAAAACGCACAGTAACATGCGGAGTCCCTCAAGGATCGCCTCTGTCACCAGTGCTATTCAACATCTACCTTCGTCCTCTTTTTGAGATTATTAGCAGCCAAAATCTGCTTTATCACTCTTATGCAGACGACACGCAACTGTATTTCCGCATCTGCAACAGACAGGATCACCACCTCAATCTAGAGACATGTCTCTCTTTGATAGAGGACTGGATGACAAAGAGTTATCTTAAACTCAATGGAGCGAAAACAGAACTTCTCCTGTTTCACGCCAAGCGAAGGAATCAACCCTCAACAGCGTGGTCTCCCCCACCTATTTTGGGCAAGCTCATCACCCCTAGCGCCAAAGTCAAAAGCCTAGGGGTCATTTTTGACTCCTTTATGACAATGGACGCACAAATAGGGTCAGTGGTCAGCGGATCTCACCATCTACTGCGCCTACTACGCAGACTCACTCCGTTCATCCCTAAAGAAGATCTAGCGGTCGTGGTGGGAGCTATTGTAAACTCCAGGTTGGATTATGCAAATGCCCTTTACCTCGGTCTCCCCAAATACCAAATCGCTCGTCTGCAAGTCGTTCAGAATACGGCCGCCAGACTTGTGACTGGGAAAAAACCCTGGGAATCCATCTCACCTTCACTGAGAGCCCTTCATTGGCTGCCAGTTAAAGACAGAATCGCTTTTAAAGCCCTCTGTCTTACGCATAGATGTGTCCATGAGAATGCCCCCCTTTACTTATGCGAATTAATAAAAGCGCATAATCCAAATCGCGTTTTGCGATCCACGAATCAGAACCTGCTCCAGGTTCCGAAAGCCAACTTCAAGTCCAAAGGAGAAAGAAGATTTGCGATCCAAGGTCCCAGACTATGGAACGCTTTACCAACCAGCATTCGGTTGGAGGAGAACCACCTAGCATTTAGGAAAAAGGTCAAGACTTTTCTCTTTTGATATCAAAGGAGACAGGAACAACAAGCGCCCAGAGGCGATTCAGTTCGCATGTGCCGCGCTATATAAGTTCTCATTCATTCATTCATTCATCGGAAGGGGTTAATGTGCCTATGTGTGTGGTGTCAGTGTAGTGTTGGTGCAACTTACTGTGCGATATCTTCTCTCCTCTCGCCGGATTGAAAATACCGGCGAGAGGAGAGGTGACATCACTTCCTCTGCCTGTGTTTACATTACACAGGCAGAGGAAGTGCAGGGCAGGGGGGGAAGCCGGATTGGCTGGGAGCGATCACGAGGGGGCGGACAAAAACGAACAGCCGCCCCCTCATCGCGGATGGCTCCCAGAGGTAAGACGCCCGCCGCATGTAGCGGGGGGGGGTCCTGATCGGACCCCCGACCCGCAAGAACGCAGGGACGTACATGTACGCCCATCTGCCTGTACGTGCCATTCTGTGGACGTACATATACACGCGGCGGGCGTTAAGTGGTTAAAGGAAACTTAACCCAAAAAAAAGGTTAAATAACCACTTGGCTGGCCAAAGACCAGAGCACTTTTTTTGCGATTCGGCACTGCGTCGCTTTAACTGCAACGTGGCTCCAAAAACAAAATTGACGTCTACAAAATAGGGGATAATTTTTTTGGCATTTTTATTAATATTTTTTTTTTAACTAGTGATATCGGCGATCTCCTATTTTTATCATAACTGCGACATTATGGCGGACACTTTTGACACTATTTTGGGACCATTGTCATTTATACAGCGATCAGTGCTATAAAAATGCACTGATTACTGTAAAAATGACACTGGCGGTGAAGGGGGTTAACCACTAGGGGGCGCTGAAGGGGTTAGGTGTGTCCTAGGGAGTGGTTCTAACTGTTAGGGGGCGTGGCTTACTATGACACGTCACTGATCTAATCGCTGTTCCCAATGACAGGGAAAAGACAATCAGTGATATGTCCCTAGAAAGGTTAACCTGTAGGGGGGCGCTGAAGGGGTTAAGTGTGTCCTAGGAAGTGATTCTAACTGTTAAGGGGTGTGGCTACGAGTGACACGTCACTGATCGCTGTTCCTGATGACAGGGAGCATTCGATCAGTGACATATCACTAGGAAGAACAGGGAGATGTGTTTACACTGACATCTCCCCATTTTTCAGTTCCGTGACCCGATCACGGAACACCGGCGGACATCGAGTCCACGGGTCCCTGGGGCACGGTCACAGAGCGCGCGACAGGGTCAGGAGCGTGCCGCCAGCAGCGCGTGCGCTACCACGCGGTGGCAGTTTAAAGGGGACCTATATATACGCCCATTTGCCGTGCCATTCTGTCGACGTATAAATCCGTGCGGCGGTTGGCAAGCGGTTAATGTCCCCCCCCCCCCACAGTCACACGCTATTATTATATATTCATATTCAAATCTCAGCCACAAAACGCTCCACACTTGAACTCACCTGCGATAGGCTTGCAGAGAAGGCCGTCAGAAAAGCCACAACTCTTCCCGTACTTTCATATCCCTCCTAAATTAAAGGCAATAAAAAAAAAAAAATAAGGGTTTGAAATGGGATCTTGCGAAGTTCTCTCCACCCCAAAAAAAAAAAAATATTCCAGTGTTTAGCGGATGTGAAGAGTTTAACCACCCAACAGTCTTTTTCATCTCTTGAGGGCTCTTCGGGAGAACTCTCTGACTTCTTGGATCTGTACACCCGCTGTGCCCATTATGAGGGGGTTCCCACCATCCCTGTGCTGAGTTCCTGGGTCTGTACACCTGCTGTGTCCATTATCAGGGGATCCCACCATCCCTGTGCTGAGTTCCTGGGTCTGTACACCTGCTGTGCCCATTATGAGGGGTTACCACCATCCCTGTGCTGAGTTCCCAGGTCTGTACACCTGCTGTGCCCCATTATGAGGGGTTCCCACCATCCCTGTGCTGAGTTCCAGGGTCTGTACACCTGTTGTGCCCATTATGAGGGGTTACCACCATCCCTGTGCTGAGTTCCCGGGTCTGTACACCTGCTGTGCCCATTATGAGGGGTTCCCACCATCCCTGTGCTGAGTTCCCGGGTCTGTACTCCTGTTGTGCCCATTATGAGGGGTTCCCACCATCCCTGTGCTGAGTTCCCGGGTCTGTACACCTGCTGTGCCCATTATGAGGGGTTACCACCATCCCTGTGCTGAGTTCCCAGGTCTGTACACCTGCTGTGCCCATTATGAGGGGTTACCACCATCCCTGTGCCGAGTTCCCAGGTCTGTACACCTGCTGTGCCCATTATGAGGGGTTACCACCATCCCTGTGCCGAGTTCCCAGGTCTGTACACCTGCTGTGCCCATTATGAGGGGTTCCCACCATCCCTGTGCTGAGTTCCCGGGTCTGTACACCTGCTGTGCCCATTATGAGGGGTTACCACCATCCCTGTGCTGAGTTCCCAGGTCTGTACACCCGCTGTGCCCCATTATGAGGGGATCCCACCATCCCTGTGCTGAGTTCCTGGGTCTGTACACCCGCTGTGCCCATTATGAGGGGTTCCCACCATCCCTGTGCTGAGTTCCCAGTTCTGTACACCCGCTGTGCCCATTATGAGGGGTTCCCACCAGAGGCGGACTGACCATTGGGACTTTCGGGCACTGCCCGAGGGCCCCATGCCACTATGAATGAATGAATGAAGAACTTGTATAGCGCAGCACATGCAAAGTAAATCGCCTCTGGGCGCTTGTTGTTCCTGTCTCCTTTGAGATCAAAAGAGATGAGTCTTAATCTTTCTCCTGAATACTAAGTAGTTCTCCTCCAGCCGAATGCTGGCTGGTAAGGCGTTCCATAGTCTGGGACCTTGGACAGCGAATCTCCTGTCTCCTTTGGACTTGTATCTGGCTTTCGGTATCTGTAGCTGATTTTGATTGGTGGATCGTAGAATACGATTGGGATTGTAAATTTTTAATTTTTCGCATAGATAATGGGGAGCATTCCCATGGATACATCTATGCGTTAGACAGAGTGCTTTAAAGGTGATTCTGTCTTTGAATGGTAGCCAGTGAAGGGATCTCAACGAAGGTGAGATTGATTCCCAGGGTTTTTTCCCAGTCACAAGTCTGGCGGCCGTATTTTGAACGACCTTGAAGACGAGCGATTTGGTACTTGGGGAGTCCGAGGTAAAGGGCATTTGCATAGTCCAGTCTGGAGTTTACAATCGCTCCCACCACGACCGCTATGTCTTTCTTGGGAATAAAAGGCGTGAGTCTGCGTAGTAGGCGCAGCAGATAGTGAGATCCGCTGACTACTGCCCCTATTTGTGCGTTCATTGTCATGTCGGAGTCAAAGACGACCCCAAGACTTTTGACTTTGGTGCTAGGGGTGATGACTTTGCCCAGAATGGGCGGGGGGATCCAGGTTGTTGTCGATTGATTCCTATGCTTGGCGTGAAACAGAAGAAGTTCTGTTTTCGCTCCGTTGAGCTTGAGATAACTCTTTGTCATCCAGTCCTCTATCAAAGAGAGACATGTCTCTAGGTTGAGGTGGTGATCCTTTTTATTGCAAATGCGGAAGTACAGTTGCGTGTCATCTGCGTAAGAGTGATATAGCAGTTTTTGGCTGCTGATGATTTCAAAAAGAGGACGCAGATAGATGTTGAATAACATCAGCGACAGGGGAGATCCCTGAGGGACCCCGCACGATAATGTGCGTTGTTCCGAAGTGAATGGTCCTAGCTTCACTATTTGCGATCGGTTTTCCAAAAAAGAGGAGAACCAAGATAGATCGCTTTCTGCGACTTTGGCTATTTTAGCCAGCCGAGTCAATAACAGCTTATGATCAACTGTATCAAAGGCTGCGCTTAGGTCCAGCAGAACCAGAAGAGAAGATTCTCCTTCGTCTGCGGCCTCGAGAACGTCGTCCCATATCTTAAGCAATGCTGTTTCCGTCCCGTGTCCGGGACGGAATCCTGATTGCAATGGGTCGAGTAAGTTGTGGGTATCTAGATGCTGTTGCAGCTGCTGTACCACTGCTTTCTCCATTACCTTGGAGAGAACAGTTAGGCCTGTTATGGGGCGCCAGTTGAGTGGATCCTTAGGATCCAGGGTGGCTTTCTTCAAAATGGGTTAAATGAAGCCCTCCTTCAGCTGGGAGGGCATTTTGCCCTCCCTGAAGGATTGGTTAATAAGCTGCGTGACAGGAGGTGCCAGGATGTCGGCGCATTCCTTCAGCAGTTTGGTGGGGATAATATCATTTGGCGCAGTGCTGTTGCGCAGAGCGCCAATGATATTTTTAGTGGTCTGAATGGAGATGGGTTCCAGCGTGAATTCACCAAACTGTGGTGAATTGCTGCCGGTGCTGTGTAAATGCCTACGGGGGGGGCTGGGAGAGCAATTGTTTTGCTGAATGCTTTGCCGGATTGCCATAATTTTGTTAATGAAGCAATCCGATAACTCATCGCAAAATTCTTGTGTGTCCAAGTTGGGGGCTTCAAGACATTCTGGATTCATGGTCTGAGTGACCAGCTTGAAGAGTTCGCGGGGGCGATTTAGGGCACCGTTGATAGCCTCAGAAAAATAGTTTTTCTTGGCTTCGAAGATTTGCTTGTAGTATTTTCTGGTTATTGCCTTGTAGATCGAGAGGTTCTCATCTGAAGAGTTTCTTTTCCAGGCTGCTTCTGCCCTTCTGCACTCTTGCTTCAGTAACGCCAGCTGGTTGTTGAACCAGCCGGAGTTATTTTTCCTGATCTGGGTCTTTCGTTTCGGCGCTATCAAGTCAGCTGACTGCAATAGTGCTGTGTTTATGGCCTCCAGTGTTTCTGCCGCTGTTTGGTGCGGCTGAATTGTGTTTATTTTTTTCCCTAACGTGGCTTTGAAGAGTTCCGAGTGGAGCTTCTTCTGACATCTGGTCCAGTGTGTTGTCACTGGATTTGATGTTTTTGTTAAGGGGGGGAATTCGGAAATAATAAATTTAATTGCATGGTGATCTGTCCATGGCAATGGTTCATTTTCCAAGATTTTTATTTCCAGATCTTGTCTGAAAATAAGATCGAGCGTGTGACCTGAAGCATGTGTGGGCCCACATACTAGTTGCTGAAGCCCTAATCCTTCCAGGTGGTCGATGCAGGCGTCGGCAACGGGGTCTTGCGGGGAGTTGGCCCAGAGGTTGAAGTCCCCGAGCAGCAAAAGGTGTTTGCTATTCAGGGTATAGGAGGAGACAAAGTCTGTCAAAGATGGGAGCAGCTGCGACTTGGGGCCAGGTGGCCTATAGCAGAGTAGAATCCGGACGGTCTCCTGGCCGTTTACTTGCAGTTGAAGAGTAAGGGTTTCCATGAATGGAAGAGGGTTTTGGAGGCTTGGTTTTGTGATCGCAAGACACGTCTTATGGATCACCGCCAGTCCTCCTCCTCTTTGCCCTATTCTGTTTTCCGTTATAATACGGTAGTTTTCTGGCACCAATTCTCCTAGAATGGTGTTACAGTCTGCTGTGAGCCAGCTCTCTGTAATGAAGAGGCAGTCTAGGTCGTGTTGTAGAATGAAATCATGGATTTCAAGTCGGTGTTTTACTGCCGATCTTGTGTTGATCAGAGCACATGAAATGCGCTTAGGTTGGGGTAAACGGCTAAAGTTTTTGACAGTCGATCGTCGATCGATCCTCAAAAGGTGCTCAATTCTTAGGGTCTTTTTGGTGATGGCTGGCAGTATTGCGGCGAAACGCCTCAAATTCCCAATGGTTTCTGCGGAGTACCGCAGATTAGCCATGGTCGCCATTCACCTGGGGGAAAAGTCGTTCCTTTTGGTGGCGATGAAGAGAGGATTCAGTGAATCCTCCCGGCTTGGTCCAGAGGAAGGCAAAAAACCCCTAACCATGCTATGCCAATTTGCATTTGGTAGGGGAAAAAATTCCTTCCTGATCCCTGAAAGGCGATCGGGCGAACCCCTGGATCAAGTACTATTAAGTTGTGAAAAGGGGGGTGGGGGGGGGGGGAGCTGACACTGCTGCTGGGTGTACCAAGATGGCCGCCGACCAGGAGCAGGGCATGGGACCCTGGCTGGTGTTTAGCCAGCTGGGTGGATTGGTGAGCCAGGGGGGGGGCCTGCTTGTTGAGGCCAGGGGTGGTAGAGTACCTAGAGGGGCTGGGGGTGAGCTCCTGGGGGCTACTACAGGTGATTTGGCTGAGAATGCGGCGCGCCGCTAGGCCGCGGATGAAGCCGCGGCCTTTCCTAAGATACGGCGGCCGCGAATCAGTCACGGCTGGCGCGGTTCAGGGGAAAAGACGGGGAATCGCGGGGATGCGCCGGGGGGAAGATTGCATTGGCAGGTGGGTGGTAATGTGGGGTAAGGAGAGGGAAGGAGACCCCAGCGTTCAGCCGATTCGGCGGCTTATCCTGATAAGGACGGCCGCCAATCGGTTCCAGGGGAGGTGATGAAAAGTAGGGCCTACCTGGGAGGATGTCTGGAGAGGAGAGAGCTGTGAAAAAATCCTGCCTGCCTAGCTAATACTGTCCCTGGGGAGAGCCGACTCGTTTGAGAGCGTCCTGCTCTCACTGGCCCTAAGGTGAGCAGACTAGGTGAGAGCGTCTGCTGCACGTCTGCTGCACACCTCACTGACACACCTACTGACTAGGGGGCCCCATCTGAGTTGCCAGGCTCAATAAAACCAGGGACAGTATGTAAAAATCTGTGTGTTTTTTACATCTGTCCCTGATATGTCTGAAACCGACATGCTTTTGATGTGAAAATCCTGAGATTTTAGCTGCCCCGCCTCTGCACTGCCTCCTGGCGTGGTGGCCACCTGTAAGCCCAGGGGCCCCATAATCTTCTATTGCCCGGGGGCCCCATGAGGTTCCAGTCCGCCCCTGGTTCCCAACATCCCTGTGCTGAGTTCCTGGGTGAGTACACCTGCTGTGCCCGTTATGAGGGGTTCCCACCATCCCTGTGCTGAGTTCCCAGGTCTGTACGCTCACTGTGCCCATTATGAGGGGTTTCTGCCCACACAGTGTGCGTAGGGACAGGGCTCTTGGGAGATGTGTTTCTGGGGGGGCCATGCTTACATCAATGGGGACTGAACTCTCAGCAGCTGCTCCTGCCATAATCTCAAAAGCCTGGTGATGATGTCACAGGGAGTGATAAAAGCTGATTCTCGAACAAAGTAAAAACAAATAAATAATACGGGGACATGATCTAGAGGGGGGCAGAGAAAGGTTTAGAAGTTAATTTGGATCACGTGTGGACATACATTTTGGGGGGTGATTTATAAAGAATTTGCATAGTTATTCTGGGGAAAAAGAAAGAAAAAGAAAAAAGGAAAGAAAACATTTAAGAGAGAAAAAAAGAAAATAAAAATAAAAAAGGAAAGAAGAAAAAAGAAAGAAGAAAGAAAGAAAGAAAGAAAGAAAAATTAAAGAGAAAAAGAACAGAAAAAGAAAAAAGGAAAGAAAAAAAAGAAAAAAAATTAAAGAAAGAGAAAGAAAGAAAATAAAAATAAAAAAAGGAAAGTAAGAAAAAAATAAAGAAGAAGAGAAAGAAAGAAAAGAAAAAGAAAAAAGGGAAGGAAACAAAGAGAGAAAAAAGGAAAGAAATAGAGAAAGAAAGAAAGACAGAAAGAAAGTAAGAAAATAAAAATAAAAAAGAAAAGAAAAAAAACAAGGAAAGAAAAAAAAACAAGGAAAGAAAAAAAGCAAAAGAAAGAAAAAATTAAAGAAAGAGAGAAAGAAAGAAAAGAAAAAGGGGAAGAAAAAAGAAAGAATTAAAGAAAGAAAAAAGGAAAGAATTAGAGAAAGAAACAAACAATTAAAGAAATAGAGAAAGAAAGAAAAGAAAAAGAAAAAAAGAGAAGAAAAAAAAGAAAGAGAGGAAAGGAAAAAAAAGAAAGAAAAAAGGAAAGGGAAAGAAAGAAAGAAGTAGAGAAAGAAAGAAAAGAAAAAAGGAAAGAAACAATGAAAGAAATAGAAAAAGAAAGAAAAGAAAAAGAAAAAAGGGAAGAAAAAAAAGAAAGAAAGAAAAAAAGAAAGAAAAAAAGAAAAAGGGAAAGAAAGAACAGAAAAAGAATGAAGGAACCATTTCTTGTGCTATATGAATGTTTTTCATTGACTTAAAGTGTAAAATACGGTATATAGCCACTAGATGGTGCTAAGTTCATAGATAATTCCTATTCGGCCACTATATGTAGCACCATCTAGTGGGCAATTACGGTATATATGTTTTAAATCAATGAAAAACATTCACACAGCACAGAATACACCAAATTAAGTTAATACTCATGAATAAAAGATAGCACGTAAGTGCCAAACATTCCGCATTGATTGACACTCTACTATCCCCCTGTCTGTGTCTATGTGTATGGTACTTGTGATGCCTCCTAGATATTTCCTGACCCCCCCCCCCCCCATAGGACCTGGGATACCCCGAACACAAGTGTGACGAGTCCCCCATGCCGCTGTAAGGTGTGCGTCTATGTCGATCACCTTTTCCTGAGGAAGGCGGCGGATTAGCTGAGACACGCTTTTCTTCAAATTTGAATTTATTGTGATGGTGGAAATTCCTTTGATGTTTCCTATCGCTGTGTGGAAAGGGAAAGTTTCTCTCTAATTGTACTTTGTTCTTCGCTGGATGAAAATGATCGCCTGAGAGCAGGAAATTTGCAACACTCAGGGAAGAGGCGAGGATCCCTGCCAGAGCAAAGACTCCTCCAGATCAAGTTGTATCAGATATCGGGGTGAGAGACGGGCCTCGGGGGGCCACACAGACATTAAAGAGCAACTCCGGGCAAGGAAAACAACGGATTGGTATCATTATCAGGAAACCCGATAACAATACGGTGATCTAAATGTTATCCACGTTTATCTCTGGTAGCCAGATCCAGCAGGCTTCTCACAGGGCTTCTAGGACCCATTTATGGAAATTTTTAAAGAATTTTGTAGAATGTTCTGTATGAATTATATGAGCCTACAGGGGCCCGTGTCCATCCGTGAGATTCCATCCTCTGTTCTCTGGCTCATTATGTGTTTCACCTACTTGTTTTCCTGTTCCTCCTCTACATCTTTACTGCTGCTGTAAGTCTCCTATAATTCTGTGTTCTTTCTCCGCCCCTCTCACCTGTCTCCCCTATTGGTACCTGAACCCTGCTCCACCCTCTCACCTGTCTTTCCTATTGGTGCCTGCACAATGCTCCGCCCCTCTTACCTGTCTCACCTGTCTGTGCCCCCACCCTGCTCCGCCCCTTTCACCTGTCTCACCTATTGGTACCTGCACAATGCTCCACCCCTCACACCTGTCTTCCCTGTTTGTGCCTGCACCATGCTCCGCCCCTCTCATCTGTCTATCTGTCTGTGCCCCCACCATGCTCCGCCCCTCTCACCTGTCTTCCCTGTCTGTGCCCGCACCCTGCTTCACCCCTCTCACCTGTCTTCCCTGTCTGTGCCCCCACCCTGCTCCACCCCTCTCACCTGTCTGTGCCCCCACCTTGCTTCGCCCCTCTCACCTGTCTTCCCTGTCTGTGCCCCCACCCTGCTCCGCCCCTCTCACCTGTCTGTGCCCCCACCCTGCTCCGCCCCTCTCACCTGTCTCCCCTATTGGTACCTGCACAATGCTCCACCCCTCACACCTGTCTTCCCTGTTTGTGCCTGCGCCATGCTCCGCCCCTCTCACCTGTCTCCCCTATTGGTACCTGCACAATGCTCCACCCCTCACACCTGTCTTCCCTGTTTGTGCCTGCACCATGCTCCGCCCCTCTCATCTGTCTGTCTGTGCCCCCACCATGCTCCGCCCCTCTCATCTGTCTGTCTGTCTGTGCCCCCACCATGCTCCGCCCCTCTCATCTGTCTTCCCTGTCTGTGCCCGCACCATGCTCCGCCCCTCTTACCTGTCTTCCCAGTCTGTGCCCCCACCCTGCTCCACCCCTCTAACCTGTCTTCCCTCTTGGTGCCTGCACCATGCTCTGCCAACTCACCTGTCTCCCCTGTCTGTGCCCCCACCCTGCTCCACCTCTCTCACCCGTATCCCCTGTTTGTGCCCCCACCCTGCTCCGCCCCTCTCACCTGTCTCTCCTGTTTGTGCCTGGACTCTGCTCCACCCCTCTCATCTGTGTTCCCTGTCTGTGGCGGAACCCTGTTCTGCCCCTCTCACCTGTCTCCCCTATTGGTACCTGCACAATGCTCCACCCCTCACACCTTTCTTCCCTGTTTGTGCCTGCACCATGCTCCGCCCCTCTCATCTGTCTGTCTGTGCCCCCACCATGCTCCGCCCCTCATCTGTCTATCTGTTTGTGCCCCCACCATGCTCCGCCCCTCTCATCTGTCTTCCCTGTCTGTGCCCGCACCATGCTCCGCCCCTCTTACCTGTCTTCCCAGTCTGTGCCCCCACCCTGCTCCACCCCTCTAACCTGTCTTCCCTCTTGGTGCCTGCACCATGCTCTGCAAACTCACCTGTCTCCCCTGTCTGTGCCCCCACCCTGCTCCACCTCTCTCACCCGTATCCCCTGTTTGTGCCCCCACCCTGCTCCGCCCCTCTCACCTGTCTCTCCTGTTTGTGCCTGGACTCTGCTCCACCCCTCTCATCTGTGTTCCCTGTCTGTGGCGGAACCCTGTTCTGCCCCTCTCACCTGTCTTCCCTGTTTTTGCCGTCACCCGGCTCAACCCTTTCACCTGTCTCCCCTGTCTGTGGCCCCCACCTTGCTCCACCCCTCTCATCTGCTTCCCATGTTTGTACCTGCACCCTACTCCGCCCCTCTCACCTGTCTTCCCTGTCTGGGGCCCCACCCTGCTCTGCCCCTCTCACCTGTCTCCCCTGTTTGTGCCCCCCAATCTGCTCCACCCCTCCCTCCTTTTTTTCCTATATGTGGCCCCACCCACCTGTCTCCCCTGTTTGCACCTGCACCCTGCTCCACCCCTCTCACCTGTCTTCCCTTTTTGCGCTCCCACCCTGCTCCGCCCCCATATTTGTATATTTAATCCATGTATCTAGCAGTTTGCAGTAAAGTCTTTGCAGTGGGTGTTAGCGCCCGTAACCCTGACCCACCCTACACTGGTAACCGCCATATTTTTATCTCGTACATAAACTGCTTACTTCTCAGACTAATCAGCAGACTCCTTGGGGTGACTCACTATAGGAGAGCCAACGTATCTCCAAGCACTTTCCGCACATTAGCCGTAATAGGACTCATCCTCTCGTTGAGCTCTTGTTGTGCTTGTTCATTTCTCAGGAACAGCAATCTCAGGTCATTATTGGGTCTCAAGTACCTCTGCAGCTCGGCTGAAGTGTGCACACTTGTGTTCCTCCGCAGAGGAGGCCAGATATCAATAGAGACCGCCAGCAATGAAATGCAGAATGCAGCGGACATGATCGGGAGCACTATAATAAGAGTGGATTACCGCCAAACCTGCGAGTCACGGATCACGTTCAACGCACTTGTCCTGTATTGTTAGTGTTGTTGTGTATAATAATAGCAACGCACGCTCATGTTTAACCAATTGCCCTCCGGAAGATTTACCCCCCCTTCATGACTAGAACATTTCTTGTGATACATCACTGCGCTACTTTAACAATGGCGCGGTCATGCAACGCTGTACATAAATTACATTTATGTATTTTTTTCCCACAAATAGAGATTTCCTTTGGTATTTGAAAAAAAAGAATAACAAAAAAATATATATACAGTATCTCACAAAAGTAAGTACACCCCTCACCTTTTTGTAAATGTTTTATTCTACCTTTTCATGTGACAACACTGAAGAAATACAGTAAAACACAAAATCCTCCTGCGCTCTGGTGTATCGCCAAACTGGGTATGACAGTATAGTCTAAGGCGGCGTACACACGACCGAGGTTCTCGCTAGAAAGCAGCGAGAACCTCGCTGGAAGCTGCATTCCAGCGAGGACCTCGGCCGTGTGTACGCTCTTGGCGAGCATCACGTCGGGAATGCCGTCGAGCAGAAATAGAGAGCATGTTCTCTATTTGCTCGACGGCCCGCCTGGATGAATGGCTGGTTGCCATTCCCGACGGGCGGGTCGCCGAATCTGACGGCCGGCAGAGAACCTCGACGGGCGGAACGATGTGTTCTGCCCGTCGAGGTTCTCTGCCGTGTGTACGCGGCTTTACGGCAAAGTCTGAAGTCTTGCAGCTCTCCACAGAACAAAGGGTGTTCATATGGCTAAAACGGACCACCTAGGCTTTGAAGAAGGGGGTACGCCCCAGAAACGCGTCAGCCATGTTGATGTCAGGGGTTTGACTGGCAGGTGCCGTGAGGTCCAGTTTCAGCTGTTTAAAAAGCGCTTACTTTCGATTGTTTTGCGAGTAGGACCATTGCTTTTTATCTTGTTTATTAAAAAAAAATTTAAGTGGTAATGCACAAGGTCGGTGCGCCCTCATTTCTTTCCTTTGTCGTTTTAACACTGAAGAAGTTACACTTTGCTACAATGTTGTGTAGTGAGTGTACAGCTTGTATAACAGTGTACATTTGCTGTCCCCTCAAAATAACTCAACACACAGCCATTAATGTCTAAACCGCTGGCAACAAAAGTGAGGACACCCAGTAACAACCTGTGAAGCTCTGGTGACCTCCATGCCCAAGAGGGTAAGGCAGTGCTGGAAAATAATGGTGGCCACGCCAAATATTGACACTTTGGGCCCAATTTGGACATTTTCACTTAGGGGTGTACTCACCTTTGTTGCCGGAATCGTCGGAGCAAGAGCACTAATTCTAGCCCTAGACCTCCTCTGCAACTCAAAACATGCAACCTGTAGAATTTTTTTAACCACTTAAGACCCAGACCTTTAGGCAGCTAAAGGACCTGGCCAGTTTTTGCGATTCGGCACTGTGTCGCTTTAACTGACAATTGCGCGGTCGTGCGACATGGCTCCCAAACAAAATTGGCGTCCTTTTTTTCCCACAAATAGAGATTTCTTTTGGTGGTATTTGATCACCTCTGCGGTTTTTATTTTTTGTGCTATAAACAAAAATAGAGCGACAATTTTGAAAAAAATGCAATATTTTTTTACTATAATAAATATCCCCCAAAAATCTATAAAATATTTTTTTTCCTCAGTTTAGGGCGATACGTATTCTTCTACATATTTTTGGTAAAAAAAAAAATCGCAATAAGCATTTATCGATTGGTTTGCGCTAGGGTTGTCCCGATACCACTTTTTTAGGACGGAGTACAAGTACCGATACTTTTTTTCATGTACTCGCCGATACCGAATACCGATACCGATACTAAATGTCATGTGACAGTTTTCAAACCACAATACAGACTAAGGATATTTTCTTTAGAATTATGAAGAACTCTAACTCAAGACATTATAAAAGAATAAAAATGAGTAAAAATTAATAAAAAAAAATTATTTGCTTGTCACGCAGTAGTAAAAAACTCAAAGAATTTTCACAGAACATGTTGATAAATACAAAAAAAGTATTCTATTTAGGTATCGGGAGCATTTGCGCGAGTACAAGTACTCCTGCAAATACTCGGTATCGGTCCCGATACCGATACTAGTATCGGTATCTGGACAACCCTAGTTTGCGCAAAATTTATAAGGCCCAGATTCATAAAGCAATTACGCCTGTCTAACTGGTGTTAGACAGGAGTAATTTCAAATTTCGCGCGCCGTATCACTAGTTTGAATCCTCAAACCATGATACGGCGGCTTCGGGCTTCGATCCGAGAGGCTTACGTCTTCGTAAGCCTTCGGATCTACGCTGCCATCTATTTGCGGCCGCTGGGAGGAGTTCGCGTCGTTTTGATGCGTCGGGATATGCAAATGTTTTTTTACGGCGATTCCCGAAGATACGAGTGGTCGTCGCAATCGCTTTCGTCTATTTTTTTGTACGTAATGTTAGAGCAGCTTTTTGCTGCTCTAACGTTACGTAGCCCATGTTAAGTATGGCCGTCGTTCCCGCTTCGAATTTTTTTATTTTTTATTTTTGTTTACGTAACTCGTTCGGGACTAGGATCGCCCGTAAACGACGCTACCTAAACAACGAATGACGTCACGACGTGATTTCGCGCAATGCACGGCGGGAAATTTGCGAACGGAGCATGCGCAGATCGATCGCCGCGGGAACGCGCCTATTTTAAATGATTCACGCCCCCTACTCGCGCAGATGGATTGCGACGGGAGAAATACACTACGCCGCCGTCGTTTACTGGACTAAATCTACCTGAATTCCACGTAGAGCCAGGTAAAAAACGGCGGCGTAGTGTATTTCTGATACGCTACGATAATCCATTTCTGTGTGAATCTGCCCCATAGTGTTTACAAAATAGGGGATAGTTTTATTGCATTTTGATTAAAAAAAAAAACATTTTTTTACTACTAATGGCGGCGATCAGCGTTTTTTTCGTGACTGCGACATTATGGCGGACACTTCGGACAATTTTGACACATTTTTGGGACCATTGTTATTTTCACAGGAAAAAGTGCTATAAAAATGCACTGATTACTGTGAAAATGACAACTGCAGTTTGGGAGTTAACCACAAGGGGGCGCTGAAGGGGTTAAGTGTGACCTCATCTGAGTTTCTAACTGTAGGGGGGGTGTGGCTGTAGGTGTGACATCATTGATTGTGTTTCCCTATAAAAAAAATCGATCACGGCGCCATATAAAAATGATATTATTTTTTTTTAAAAAGGGGGTTGCCATCTAGGGACCTCTGGGCCCTTTATTAATTTTTTTTATAAAAATAAATTACAAAAAAAGGGGGGTTGCCATCCGGGACCTCTGGGCCCTTTAATAAAAAATAAAATAAATATATATTAAAAAATAAACATTTATAAAAAAAAAGGGGGGGCTTGCCATCCAGGATCCTGGGGACCTCTGGGCCCTTCAATAAAAAAAATATATAAACAAAAATAAAAAAAAATAAACATTTATAAAAAATTAAAAAAAAAGGGTGTTTGCCACATGGGGCCCTGGGAACCTCTAAGCCCTTTAATAATTTAATTAAAAAAAAAAAATATATATATATATATATATATATATATATATATATATATAAAAAGGGGGGTTACCATCCGGGGCCCTGGGGACCTCTGGGTCCTTTAATAATAATAACATTTATATTATATGATATATATATATATTTTTTTATAAAACAAGTTTTTTTTTTATTAAAAAAGGGGGGTTGTCATCCGGGGCCCTGGGGAACTATGGGCCCCTGGGGACCACCAGACCTCTAAAAAAAAATATTTAAAAATAAATAAAAAAAGGGGGGTTGTCATCTGGGGCCCTGGGGGCCTCCGGGCCCCTGGGGACCCCTAAAAAAATAAATTGGCCCTCCGGGCCCCTGGGGACCTCCGGATCCCTAAAAAAAAAAAAAATGTTTTCAAAGGGGGTTTCTTTGGGCCCCCAACAGTGACAGGGCCCTGGGAAGCTGCCCCTGTTTGCCCTATGGTAAAGACGGCCCTGGGCTGCATGAGTGCTGCTGGCACTGGGGGGGCTACAGATCATTGAGGGAACCATGAATGCCAACATGTACTGTGATATACTGAAGCAGAGCATGATCCCCTCCCTTCAGAGACTGGGCCGCAGGGTAGTATTCCAACATGATAAAGACCCCAAACACCTCCAAGACCAGCACTGCCTTGCTAAAGAAGCTGAGGGTAAAGGTGATGGACTGGCCAAGCATGTCTCCAGACCTAAACCTTATTGATCATCTGTGGGACATACTAATGGAAGGTGGAGGAGCGCAAGATCTCCAACATTCACCAGCTCTGTGATGTCATCATGGAGGAGGGGAAGAGGACTCCAGTGGCAACCTGTGAAGCTCTGGTGACCTCCATGCCCAAGACGGTTGAGCCAGTGCTGGAAAATAATGGCGGCCACACAAAATATTGACGCTTTGGGCCCAACTTGGAAATTTTCACTTAGGGGTTTTGTTGCCAGCGGTTTAGACATTAACCACTAGGGGCCCACACTATAGTCAAATGATGGCTACAGTGCGGACCCCAATTGCCGGGAGGACGTCAATAGAAGCCCTTCCCTTTGCACGTGCCCTGCGTGCCCCCTGCAGGACGCGCGCTGTGATCACCGAGTCACTGAGACTCGGGTGATCACATATCCGAGGTCCCGGCCCCTTACCACGTGATCAGCTGACAGCCAATGACAGCTCATCACGTTATGAAAACAAAGTCCGGTAATCTGTTTTTCTTTTTTCTCCTCCCGCTGACAGTGTGAGGAGAAAAAAAGCCGATCACTGGCCCCTGTGTATGGGACATCGGTCCCCAGTGGAAGAGGCACATCAGCCTCATTCGTGAACACCAGTACCGACTGACAGTGCCCCCTGCCAGTGACCACCAGTGCCACCTGTCAATGCCCACCACTGGTGCCAGCCAGTGCCTCATCGTTGTCACCTATCAGTGTCCATCATTGCCACCCATCAGTGCACATTACTGCCAGCCATCAGTGCCCAACACTGCCAGCCATCAGTGCCTATCATTGCTACCCATCAGTGCCCATCACTGCCACCCATCAGTGCACATTACTGCCACCCATCAGTGTCCATCATTGCTACCCATCAGTGCTCAACACTGCCAGCCATCAGTGCCTATTATTGCCACCCATCAGTGCTCATCACTGCCACCCATCAGTGCCACCTATCAATGGCACTTAGTGCCAATTCTCAATGCCCACTGGTGCCACCTATCAATGCCCTTCAGTGCCACCTATCAGTACCACCTTTCAGTGTCACCTCTCAGTCCCCACCAATGCCGCCTCTCAGTGCCCACCAGTCCCGCCTATCAGGGCCCACCAGTCCCGCCTATCAAGGCCCACCAGTCCCACCTATCAAGGCCCACCAGTGAAGCCTATCAGTGCAGCCTCATCAGCGTACATCAATGAAGGAGAAAAATTACCCATTTGCAAAATTGTATAACAAAATATAAAAAAAATAAAAACCGCAGAGGTGATCAAAGACCACTAAAATAAAGTTCTATTTGTGAGAAAAAAATATATAAAAATGTAATTTGGGTACATCGTTGTATGACCGTGCAATTGTCGTTCAAGGTGCGACAGCGTTGAAAGCTGAAAATTGGTCTGGGCAGGAGGGGGGTTTAAGTGCCCAGTAGGCAAGTGGTAAACGGCTGTGTGTTGAGTTATTTTGAGGAGACGGCAAATGTACACTGTTATACAAGCTGTACACTCACTACACAACATTGGAGATACAAAGTGTCATTTCTTCAGTGTTGTCACATGAAAAGATACAAGAAAAGATTTACAATCATGTGAGGGGTGTACTTACTTTTGTGAGATACTTATATACACCATAGCATGTAGACGCTTTAACTTTTGCGCAAACCAACATATGCTTTTGTGGATTTTTGAAGGGGTGTAAATTTACCGGTGGGGGCAAGTGGTTAAGAAAAATGCGCCCCACCCCCCCCCCCCCAAAAAAATGGCATGTGGCATGTCAGGGGGTCACCAACAAGCGGAAGTTCAATTTTTGGATGGAACTCCACTTTAAGTAGGCCGTATCCGCTCCAAGATGTTTCCTGGTAAGGCCCCTTTCACACTTGTATGACTTACCCCGGGACTGCAAAGTCACATGACAAGTCTTACCCCATGAGCACCGTTCATTTCTTCTTCTTCACCTTCCAGCTGCTGCACAATGGCAGTTGGTGATGGAGCTTTTGCATGTACATGGCTACATGAGTAGTACAGTCCTGACTTTTGCTTTCCCTTTAGCACAGAAGAGATCTTACCTGGAAGGAATGCTCAGCCAGGTGAACTCCTCGGATCAGACTTAGTGCGGCGCACATGATGCTCAACATCACCGACAGGATACCCAGAGGGCTCACCGGGGACATTCGACAATTCAGGCCTGTGGACAGTATAGGACAAGTGTCATGGATGACATGGAAGAGTGACGGCAGTGATAGGAGAAAAAAGTTTTTTTTTTTTTTTTACAAGAGATGGTCAGAGACTGCAGACATGATACAGGAGATGGTCAGAGACTGCAGACACAATACAGGAGATGGTCAGAGACTGCAGACATGATACAGGAGATGGTCAGAGACTGCAGATATGATACAGGAGGTGGTCAGAGACTGCAGACACAATACAGGAGATGGTCAGAGACTGCAAATATGATACAGGAGGTGGTCAGAGACTGCAGACATGATACAGGAGACGGTCAGATCGGGGACTAAAGTTCGCCCCCCCAAAGAAATTAAACAAATTCCAAACGTACATGGACATTCATCGGTACGTCCGGAAAGTTAATATTAGACGGTACTTTGCTGGTATTCCCAATTCAGATAGATCCATGGGACAAAACCTCATTTCACATTCAGGATTGTCCAATGCGTCCACTTGGAATCCCCCTGGGGCGTTGGCCCCGTCCATCAAAGTTTTCAGAGACGTACTCCTTAGAGATTTGGAACAAGTCAAAGTCTCTAATTGTAGGATGGACCAGAATTTAGTCAAAGGGTTAGATTCCCTATGCACCAATAAACAATTGGTCATTAGACCAGCGGATAAGGGAGGCGGGATAGTCCTAATGGATAGATCTATGTATATTAAGGAAACTAAGAAATTGATAGACGATCGAGATACTTATGCACTTCTTAGGGGGAACCCTGTCCAACAATATCAAGACAACTTAGAAGTGTTGGTTAAGAAGGGTGCAGATTTGGGCATACTCAATGAAAAGGAACAACAATTCCTTATTCCCAGGGCACCTAGGATACCGATCCTTTACTGCCTCCCTAAGATTCATAAGAGCCTTACTTGCCCCCCTGGACGCCCTATAGTAAGCGGTATAGATTCCGTTACGTCCAGGGTGGGCAAGTATATTGACCACTTCTTACAACCGTTGGTGCAAAAGATGCCATCTTATGTAAGGGACACAAGGCAGGTGATTAATTTGCTCTCTCAGATAGAGCCCCACACTGACACTTGGCTAGTGACAGCGGACGTGAGTTCGCTGTACACGATTATCCCACATAATTTGGGCATAACAGCAGTTAAATACTATTTGGATACTCTCTCTGATTTACCACAAAAACAGAGAGACTTTATTCTTGAACTGCTGGAGTACGCTGCAGGGCACAATTACTTTTGGTTCGACCATAGCTTCTATCGACAAATCAAAGGTGTCGCGATGGGCGCCAAATACGCCCCAAGCTTGGTGAATTTGTTTATGGCCAAGTGGGAGGAGGATGTCGTCTACAGCAACCTTAGTCCGCATATCAAACTTTGGGCAAGGTACATTGACGACATCCTCCTCCTATGGAATGGCACTAAATCCCAGCTAGATGATTTCATTGATATGTTGAATATGAACGAGAGAGGGATCCATCTCACACATGAGGCGGATCAGGAAAGGATTAATTTTCTGGACCTTACAATCATGAAGGATGTGGGGGCCTATAAAACTAAAACGTTCTTTAAAAAGACGGATAGAAACTCATTTATTCCAGTGGGTAGTTGCCATCATCAGAACTGGCTCAAATCTGTACCTAAGAGCCAGTTTACCAGAATGAGGAGGAACTGCACCACCCTCGATGATTTTTATTCCCAAACAGAAATTCTTAGAAAAAGACTGGTAGAGAAGGGTTATGATCGCAACCACTTAGAACAAACTATAAAAGAAGTGGCTGAGACTGATCGCAAACTTCTTTTGGACCCCGCCCCTAAAGCCAGTCAGACTGGTCCGGTGGTACCATTCGTTACATCCTACTCTACACAACACTATGTCATTAGAAAAATAATTAAGAAGCATTGGCATCTACTTGAGAATGATAGGGTCCTCAAAACCTTTCTCCCCCCGAATCCTCAAGTTATCTTTAGAGGTGTGCCTTCGTTGCGAGACAAAATAGCTCCGAATGTAGTTGATCCTTCTACCAAAAAGGTTTCATTTTTTCAGAGAGGTATCGCAGGGTACCACCAATGTCGGAGATGTCAAATATGCAAGATAAATAAAGTGACCTCTAAGAAAACCCTTAAGTTCGTTTCAACCAGTACCTCTAGGGAACACCTAATAGAACCTTTTATCACTTGTAGTTCCACGGGTGTAGTGTATCTATTACAGTGCCCATGTGGACTACAGTATATAGGCCGGACTAAGAGGCAGATGCAAGTAAGACTGGGAGAACACCTGACAAACATCAGGTCAGGTTTCTCTCAGCATTCTGTGTCACTTCATTATGATTTACATCATAACCGCAACCCAGAGGGGACCCTCTTCTTTGGCATTGATAAATTTGATGCCCATTGGAGAGGCGGATCACTTGTAAGGGAACTGTCCAGGCTAGAAATGGCCTGGATTCATAAAGTACGAACTTATACCCCGTATGGAATGAATGTTGATGTAGACGTAAATGCGTTCATAGATAACAGTTAGGACATCTATTTCACATTATGTTTGAATCAGACCATAAGTGTATATTGTTATAAGGCTGTTAATATTAGTGTGAACCAGTTCTGAGATCCGGGACTCATACTGTACACATATAACTTTTTTGATGTTTGATGTTTTAAACATCTGAATGTGGTAGGTAGATCTCAATAGCACTACTACCATTTAATTTGGCCTCCTTTTTAGAAAACCAAAGGGACATATAGGGACTGTTATATATTGGTCCCATTAGTATATTTTTCCTAACATATCTATTCTAGAAATATTCTGTTCCTTTTCCCAGCTTGCTGCCACAAGCTTCCAAGTAAGCTTTTTATTCTGATTGAATCAGCTTACTAGTAGATAAAATAATTTTTAAGATTATTTATATATTTTTTTATTCAGTTGCGGAAGCATATGTATAGTCTCCTATCACATTGATATTGGAAGCTGTTCATATTAATAAAGAGATATTTACAGTTATCAACTAAATGGCTTCTCATCATGTGTATGTCCTTTTTAATATTCACCCAGTTGATACGCTATGATACTGAGCACCGACAGCGATTGAATCATGTCGCTCTCATTTTAACTTTAGAATTTAATTTTCATCGTTCATACTTAACTTACTACAAAGTCCCCGCTATCTTAAAGCCTGGTGTTTTAGACTTGTTTACATTTAATGCCAGTGTAGTCGTAGTCTATGAATAGTAGGGGCAAGGATCCCACTTTCAAGATGGAGGATCAGTGCCAAGGACTCCCGGATGTCAGAACTGGGCGGTCCGAATGACACGCAGAATGTATAATTAGCGGTGGATCAGCGCGCCGCTCGTACCCCTGGAAGACGTCATCTGTGACGAAACGACGTAGGGAAGAGCGGCGTGCTGACGTCACCGCTTACCGACAATCCGGAAGGACGAGCGAAAGTATTGAGCCGGCCGGCTTTTACCAAACACGCTTATTTTACAAGAATCATGTGAGTGTTATTTTTTATTATAATAAATGCGATTGCCTTACAATACTACTCTATGAGTTTCCTTGTCTCCATACCCTCGGATGTGGCATTGATCGATTCTGGATCATCTGTATGAGGAGGTGGATGGCTGAGGACCATTAGGAGCAGCACAGTATAAAAACAAATGCAGTTTTTAAGTTGGAGCTGGTAAGCAGGCATTTTAAATAGAGGTGGAGGTGCCTTTGATTGACTTCACTTGAAGATTCTTCTTCTAACACTTTTCGGGTGTTTATAGGACACAGATGGACTCTTGCTTCACAAATTTGATTGTGATTTTGCTTGGACTTTTTTGTTTCACCTCACCAGTGGTTCATTTTAAGTTTTTATCATAAATGAAGGAACATGTTGTTCACATAAGTATATAGATACACCTATTTACAATTTTTTTTTGCAGCGCAGCATATCTTTAGAGTTATGATACAGGAGATGGTCCGAGACTGCAGACATGATACAGGAGATGGTCAGAGACTGCAGATATGATACAGGAGGTGGTCAGAGACTGCAGACACAATACAGGAGATGGTCAGAGACTGCAGACATGATACAGGAGATGGTCAGAGACTGCAGACATGATACAGGAGATGGTCAGAGACTGCAGACATGATACAGGAGATGGTCAGAGACTGCAGACATGATACAGGAGATGGTCAGAGTTTGTGGACATGATACAGGAGATGGTCCGAGACTGCAGACAGGATACAGGAGATGATCAGAGATTGCAAACATGATAGAGGAGATGGTCAGAGACTGAAGACATGATACAGAAATGGTCAGAGATGTGGACATGATACAGGAGATGGTCAGAGACTGCAGACACGATACAGGAGATGGTCAGAGACTGCAGACACAATACAGGAGATGGTCAGAGACTGCAGATATGATACAGGAGGTGGTCAGAGACTGCAGACATGATACAGGAGATGGTCAGACTGCAGACATGATAAAAAAGATGGTCAGAGACTGCAGATATGGTAAAAGAGATGATCAGAGACTGCAGACATAATAAAGGAGATGGTCAGAGACTGCAGATATGATACAGAAGGTGGTCAGAGACTGCAGACATGATACAAGAGATGGTCAGAGACTACAGACATGATACAGGAGATGGTCAGAGACTGCAGACAGGAGATGGTCAGAGACTGCAGACATGATACAAGAGATGGTCAGATACTGCAGATATGATACAAGAGATGGTCAGAGACTGCAGAAATGATAAATGAGAAGGTCAGAGACTGCAGACATAATACAGGAGATGGTCAGAGACTGCAGATATGATACAGGAGGTGGTCAGAGACTGCAGACATGATAAAGAAGATAGTCAGAGACTGCAGACATGATAAAGAAGATGGTCAGACACTGCAGACATGATACAGGAGATGGTCAGAGATTGTGGACATGATACAGAAATGGTCAGAGATGTGGACATGATACAGGAGATGGTCATAGACTGCAGACATAATACAGGAGATGGTCAGAGACTGCAGACATGATACAAGAGATGGTCAGATACTGCAGATATGATACAAGAGATGGTCAGAGACTGCAGCCATGATACAAGAGATGGTCAGAGACTGCAGACATGATACAAGAGATGGTCAGATACTGCAGATATGATACAAGAGATGGTCAGATACTGCAGATATGATACAAGAGATGGTCAGAGACTGCAGCCATGATACAAGAGATGGTCAGAGACTGCAGACATGATACAAGAGATGGTCAGAGACTGCAGATATGATACAAGAGATGGTCAGAGACTGCAGCCATGATACAAGAGATGGTCAGAGACTGCAGACATGATACAAGAGATGGTCAGAGACTGCAGATATGATACAAGAGATGGTCAGAGATTGTGGACATGATACAGGAGATGGTCAGAGACTGAAGACATGATAAAGAAGATGGTCAGAGACTGCAGACACGATAAAGAAGATGGTCAGACACTGCAGACATGATAAAGAAGATGGTCAGAGACTGCAGACATGATACAATAGATAGTTAGAGATTGCAGACATGATACAGGAGATGGTCAGAGATTGCAGACATGATGCAGGAGATGGTCAGAGACTGCAGACATGATAAATGAGAAGGTCAGAGACTGCAGACATGATAAATGAGAAGGTCAGAGACTGAAGACATGATACAGGAGAAAGTCAGAGACTGCAGACAGGATACAGGAGATGGTCAGAGACTGCAGACATGATACAGGAGATGGTCAGAGACTGCAGGCATGATACAAGAGATGGTCAGAGACTGCAGACATGATACAAGAGATGGTCAGATACTGCAGATATGATACAAGAGATGGTCAGAGACTGCAGCCATGATACAAGAGATGGTCAGAGACTGCAGACATGATACAAGAGATGGTCAGATACTGCAGATATGATACAAGAGATGGTCAGATACTGCAGATATGATACAAGAGATGGTCAGAGACTGCAGCCATGATACAAGAGATGGTCAGAGATTGCAGACATGATACAGGAGATGGTCAGAGATTGCAGACATGATACAGGAGATGGTCAGAGACTGCAGACATGATACAGGAGATGGTCTGAGACTGCAGACATGATACAGGAGATGGTCTGAGACTGCAGACATGATACAGGAGATGGTCAGAGACTGCAGACATGATACAGGACATGATCAGAGACTGCAGACATGATACAATAGATAGTTAGAGATTGCAGACATGATACAGGAGATGGTCAGAGATTGCAGACATGATGCAGGAGATGGTCAGAGATTGCAGACATGATACAGGAGATGGTCAGAGACTGCAGACATGATACAGGAGATGGTCTGAGACTGCAGACATGATACAGGAGATGGTCTGAGACTGCAGACATGATACAGGAGATGGTCAGAGACTGCAGACATGATACAGGACATGATCAGAGACTGCAGACATGATACAATAGATAGTTAGAGATTGCAGACATGATACAGGAGATGGTCAGAGATTGCAGACATGATACAGGAGATGGTCAGAGACTGCAGACATGATACAGGAGATGGTCTGAGACTGCAGACATGATACAGGAGATGGTCTGAGACTGCAGACATGATACAGGAGATGGTCAGAGACTGCAGACATGATACAAGAGAGGGTCAGAGACTGCATACATGATACAGGACATGATCAGAGACTGCAGACATGATACAATAGATAGTTAGAGATTGCAGACATGATACAGGAGATGGTCAGAGATTGCAGACATGATACAGGAGATGGTCTGAGACTGCAGACATGATACAGGAGATGGTCTGAGACTGCAGACATGATACAGGAGATGGTCTGAGACTGCAGACATGATACAGGAGATGGTCAGAGATTGCAGACATGATACAGGAGATGGTCAGAGACTGCAGACATGATACAGGAGATGGTCTGAGACTGCAGACATGATACAGGAGATGGTCTGAGACTGCAGACATGATACAGGAGATGGTCAGAGACTGCAGACATGATACAAGAGAGGGTCAGATACTGCAGACATGATACAGGACATGATCAGAGACTGCAGACATGATACAATAGATAGTTAGAGATTGCAGACATGATACAGGAGATGGTCAGAGATTGCAGACATGATACAGGAGATGGTCAGAGACTGCAGACATGATACAGGAGATGGTCTGAGACTGCAGACATGATACAGGAGATGGTCTGAGACTGCAGACATGATACAGGAGATGGTCAGAGACTGCAGACATGATGCAGGAGATGGTCAGAGACTGCAGACATGATACAGGAGATGGTCAGAAGAAATATTTTCATGAAAAATAAAAAGGGGCATTAAGCAGTGGATGTGTATGGAATATTTTTTTTTTAATAGGATAAGGAAATCTTTTTATGTCACTTTGTATGGTCCTCAGTCACATAATCACATTTAAGACATTGAGCAGAGCTGTGGGAGGGATCCAGCAGGCTCCACCCACTACAGGCTGCCTGCAGGAAACTACAGGAGGGGAGGGAGACAAGACCAGTCCCCCTGCACAAGGAGAGAGAGCAGCAGTGACCGGTCATTATTACAGGAAGTCTCATACTGGATGACTGCACAGATCTGGAAGAAATACACAAAGCCCACAGAGATTCCATGAAGAATACACACGGGGAGTGGATTTAGATGATATTTGGCTTTAATTTAGGAGAGATCCTCACTTTTTTGTACCGGAGACAATTGGACCAATAGAGAGGATGAATCCCGTACCGGGGACACAGACAGAAACGCCTCACAGAGGTTCTAACCCTTGCTTACCCTATTTACATACATTTCTTACATAGAATTGGATCGTCCTCCTCACCTGTGTGCACTTGTGCCGTTACGTGTCCGTTGGCGAAGCCGTTGACCTCCCCTATATCTTCCAACTTTAAATAGACAGGTGGGGGGCTGGGATCCAGGCGGACTGGGGGGGAGCTGCCGGCAGAGTTGTAATTGTGCTTCACCCGTTGTATAACACCATCTGCAGGAGACACAAGACAGGGATAGAATAGAACACACCTCACACCACACATGTGCAGAACAATTCATTATTTACATAAATTCATTTCGTTTAATTCGTTTTCGGAATTTGTTTCCTTTATTCTAATTCAAATTTTTCAAATCAAATCCATTATAAATTCACATTTTGGAAGATGGTTACATTCTTTCTATTCCACTCTATTCTATTGTTTTTTTTCAATTCCATTTTTTTAATTTCTATTCTATTTAATTTTTAATTTATTCTATATAAAATTAGAATTTCTAAAAATGGCTATATTGGTATATTCTTTATATTGTATTCTATTTTTTTTCTATTTTATTCTTTTATTGTTTTATTTTATTTTTTCTATTTTATTATTTTTTTGTATTCTATAAAAAAAAATCTAGTTTTTTTCTAATCTAATTAGAGTTTATTCCATTTCAAATTCGAATTTCAGAAGATAGTTATACAGTATTTTTTTCTATTCTATTGTTTTTTATTCTTTTCTCTTCTATTCTCTTCTATTCAAATTCGAATTTATTCTATTCAAATTTTGGGAAATGGTCTTTCTATTCCATTTTATTCATTGTTTTAATTCTGTTCTATTCTTTTCTAGTCTATGCTATTTTTTTCTATTCTATTCAAATTTATGTTATCTTAAATTGGAATTTCAAAAGATGGTTATTTTCCTTCTATTTTATTCTATTCTTTTTTTTTATTCTATTCTGCTCTATTCTATTCATTCATTTTTTATTCTTTTCAAAATTATAATTTCAGTAAATTGTTAGATTGTTATATTCTTTGTATTATTTTTTTTCTATTTTATTCTATTCTATTATTTTTATTTATTTTTTAATAACAGGCACAGGGCCCACATGGCCCGACACAGTACAGACTAATTCTTATGATAAAACAATAGCACTGGTACAATTCTTGGAACATTATCATATCAAATACAACGACAGGTCTAGCCACATGACACAATACTATTTATTTTCTATTCTTTTATTGTACTTTCAGTTCTATTCTAAGCTATTCTACTCCAAATTAGAATTTATTCTATTCTCAATTAGAATTTCAGAAGATGGTTATACAGTATTCTTTCTATTCTATTGTTTATTTTCTATTCTATTATATCCTTTTGTATTCTATTCAAATTTGAATTCCGTTTTTTCAAATAAATTTGTAACTTCAGAAAAATTCTAATTCGTTATGTTCTATTTGTTTGGATGCAGTATTCGTAATTAGAAATTCAAAAATTCCTAAGTTTGAAAATACTTAAATTCAAAAATTCTAAATAATAATAACTAACTATTAATTTTTAGGTATTGGAATTTCCTTACAAATTTTTGCTGTTAGTGAACGTAACGAATACGAATTATCCAAAATAATGAATGCCGCATTTAATGGAACGTAACAAATTCATAATAATAATAATAATAATAATAATAATAATAATATTAATAATAAGAAAACGTTTTCATTATTATTAATTTGTTACATTCCATTTTTTTTAGATGCAGCATTCGTTATTTAGAATAATTCGTAACTTTGAATAAAATTATATTCGTTACATTTCTAGTCAAATTTTGGTAAATGGTTACATTCTTTCCACTCTATTTTATTCACTTTTTAATTCTGTTTTATTCTTTCAAATTAATTTTAATTTGAAATTTAAATTTCAGAAGATAGTTATTTTCTTTCTATTTTATTCTATTCTGATATTTTTTATTCTATTCTATACCCTTATTTTCTATTCTGTTCTTTAATTTTCTATTCCACTGTGTTCTGTGTAATGCTATTATTTTCTATTGTATTCTATCCCTTTATTTTCTATTCTATTTTTGCTATTCTTTTATCTTCTACTCTGTTCTGTTTTAGGCCCCACTTTACACTTGTGTGACTTGTCCTGCAACTTTTGACATCAGCGTCGCATGAAAAGTTTTTCCCCTATGATTTCCAATGAGTACCATTCATATCTGTGCGACTTCAAGTCACACCGACTTCAAAGTAGTCCCTGTACTACTTGGATCTGACATTGATGTGAGTTGAAGTCCATAGACCTCAAGATTACACATTCCCTGAAGTCGTGGTAAAAATCGCAGCATAATCGTGCAGGAAATTGGTGCAACCTTCAGGTCATAGCAATGTGAAAGGGGCCTTACTCTATTATTTTTTATTTTCTATTCTATTCTTTTATTTTCTAATCTATTTCATTCTCTTCGGAAATTCATTTCGATTTAAATTCGAGTCGAAACGTTTCATCCGAAATTTTGTTTGGTTATTTTAAAATTCATTTAAATTCCTTACTATTCGTTTTTTTTTTATAATTGCTTCTTTTCTTTATTATAACATGCCACAGTACATACTAGGGTTGTCCCGATACCGATACTAGTATCGGTTTTGGGACCGATACCGAGTATTTGCGGGAGTACTTGTACTCGCGCAAATGCTCCCGATGCTTCTGCCGATACTTTTTTTGTATTTATCAACATGTTCTGTGAAAATTCTTTGAGTTTTTTACTACTGCGTGACAAGAAAATAAAACATTTTTATTCATTTTTTAATCATTTTTCATTCTTTTATAATGTCTTGAGTTAGAGTTTTTCATAATTCTAAAGAAAATATCCTTAGTCTGTATTGTGGTTTGAAAACTGTCACATGACATTTAAAAAAAGTATCGGTATTCGGTATCGGCGAGTACATGAAAAAAAGTATCGGTACTTGTACTCGGTCCTAAAAAAGTGGTATCGGGACAACCCTAATGCCGCGTACACACGGTCGTTTTTTGCGATGAAAAAAAACGACGTTTTTTAAAACGTCATTTAAATTGATCGTGTGTGGGCAAAACGTCGTTTTTTGTCTTAAAAAAAACGACCAAAAAAAAATTCCAACATGCTTGAATTTTTTGTGTCGTTTTTCAAAACGTCGTTTTTGGTTTCACAAAAAGTCACCGTGTGTAGCAAAAACGTCTTTTAAAACGACGTTTTTCAACCCGCGCATGCCCAGAAGCTAGTTATGAAGCGAGCTTCAATGGAAAAGTGTGGTGAAGGCGCGCACGCGGAGTCTAGCAGGACGGTCATGCCGCACTAGAGCTCCGCTCCATGGAGGAAAAAACCGCGGATAAACGCAGCAAATAGGAACCGCAATTGAACAGAAAACAATATATCTGATCGTGGGAGACACGGGGAACATTCCTCTACAAAAATGGTGCTCGGAGGTACAAGAAACAAGATAAAGCCGAATGTCAGCAGCGGCACTCAGCACACTAAAGGTACCACAAAAAAGGCGCCATTCTCCTCAGCCACCTCAGAGACTCCCACCTCAGGGAAAGATAGGAAAAGCGCAGCCAGACCAATGAAGCCCAATATTTCTTTGGATACCACAGAGTCAGACAGCGAGGATGAAAGCCAATTTAAATCCTCTCAGGCTACTAGTCACAATGCAGAAATCCCCTCAGAACTGCTGACACAATTTGAAAGAATGCTGAATAAAGCACTGAAACGCACTTCGGACCAAATCACCTCACACCTAACCAAGGAAATAAGAGACCTGGGAAGCCGAACAGAGGTATTAGAAACAAAAATGGAGGAACTGGAAATTTATACACAAGAATACCAATTTGAACTGGACACACTCAAAGAGGAAAACTTGGTGCTACAAAATAGATTAGAGGATTACGAGAACCGTGCAAGGAGGTCCAATTTGAGGTTTAGAGGTATCCCGGAATCAATTATAGACCTCCAAGGCACAACATTGGCGATATGCCAGGAATTGTTACCAGGAATTGCAGTAGAACGTCTGGAAATGGACAGAGTCCACAGAGCACTGGCCCCTAAGAAAGCAGAAGGTCCCCCCAGAGACATCATTGCCAAGTTCCATTACTACAAGACTAAGGAACAAATACTAGAAGCAGCCAGAATGAAAAATGACCTGTCATTCCAAGGTCACAGCTATCAAATATTCGCTGATATCTCGCAGCTAACTATATCCAAAAGGCGAGCAATGAAGCCTCTTCTAGCAGAACTCCAACAACGTCAAATCAAGTATCAATGGGGATTCCCCTTTTCCTTAAGGTTCACATACCAAGGATCCAAAATTGTATGTAGAACCTCTGACCAATTGCACCAAGCTTTACTTGATCTCAAAATTATTGAAAACCCAACTACAACAACCACTTCCCGCAGAAGAACTGCATCGAATTCCTCCCACAATAACTCACCTCGCCCTGAAAAGGACAATGGCACACAGCATTCAAACAAGCGAGGGAGATTCGCTCCCCAGACCATGGACCAAGAAGACACGATGGACTGAACATCTGATGGAACTCCCTCAAACATTACCTCCTCTTCAACGCGAAAGTTAAATAATGGAAGGACCCCTATATATTCTAAATACAAAAGGACTACATGCCTTTTTTTTTTTTTCTTTCTATTTTCTTTTCTCTTCTTTTTTGACCCCTTTCCCCCCACACCTTTAAAAGAGCAAAATAGAGAATTAGACACACACACATTTCCTAAATAGACTTTCATCCTTACCTCACTCCCTCCTTATTCTTACACCCCCCTCTCCCTCATTTTACCTCACATCTCTCCATCATACTAATCTACACTTCCTCCCATGGCCCACAACCAACACTTCCCTTGTACTGTACAAACCTAGCGCAAATTCTCTCCTTGCAATCACAATTACCAACATTACCTTACTCACGGCTTGAACATCAACTTAAAACAAAACACATCGTTAACAATATCACTATAACTTGTTCAGAGACTCACTATGTCACAACACTACACCTTAAATCCATAAATAACACAAGTAACCAAGTTCTGACAAGACAGCTGTTTCTGCCAGATGTCTAGCACAAGAAGAGATCACCACTTTATCCCTACCTGTTTCCTCCCTCACCTCTAAAGCTTACTCCCCACCCAGCAAGAACCAAATTATACCCTGTTCATTTATTATTATAGCCATTTATAGTAAAACTGACACCTGAATAGGTGTTTCTACTGTGCACTCAACAAGCGGTACTCCAGTTCATGGAAAATACACGTGCCTCTCTAAAATCTCCTCAGGTCCCCATAGTATTATGTGGAGACTTGACGAGACCCCCTTTCCCCTTGTTGGGAGACAAATTCTCCCACCATGGGCAAACACTATGTACATAATGTTGATTAAATTCTTGTTAACTTGCTTTGTATTTCATCTTTCATTTTTCTTTTTTAAGGTTAATTGTTTTGGACCCTCCCTTCCCTCATCCCTCCTTATATCTGCACGGAGCAAATCGGACAACTACTCTACCAAGAATGACGGTAAGATTGCTAGATTGATTGAGCTGCCATGGCCCCGTTAAACTTATTGACCCTTAATGTGCAGGGTCTCAACGTCCCCCAAAAGCGTACAAAGGCATTTAGATCCTTCCAGGCCAAAAAGGCCCATATTGTTTGTTTACAGGAAACTCACTTCACTCCCGACACAACCCCTAAATTCTATAATGCCTCTTACCCACAAGTTTATACTGCATCGGCTTCCACCAAGAAAAGAGGAACTTTGATAGCCTTTCACCGAACTACTCCTTTTACATTAAAATCTGAAATCAAAGACCCAGAGGGTAGATACCTTATCCTAACAGGCTATATTATGGACTCTGCGATTACAGTAGTCTCATACTACGCTCCCAATACCAACTCCTTACCTTTTCTATCCCACCTATTCCAAACAGTCAATACGCATAAAATGGGCTCTCTCCTGTTATGTGGAGATTCGAACCAGGTCCTCCTCCCATTCTTAGATAAATCCCCATATACGCCACCAAAATACCAATCTAAATGGACTCTCCCAGGCCTCCTATCCAAATATAACCTTGTGGACTCTTGGAGAGAATATAACCCCACAAAGCGAAACTACACTCACTTCTCAAACCCCCGCCAATCATTCAGTCGCATCGACCACATATTAGTGACAATTGGAATGACCCCAGAAATTCTAAATTCAAGTATCATTCCCATTCCCTGGTCTGATCATAACGCAGTACTCACTACCATAGCATCTGCGATCCCAAAAAATCATGATCCTACTTGGTACCTCCCAGAAACTTTACTCAAACACCCCGCCCTTTGCCTACCCATCGAGCAAGCTTTGAAAGAATACCTAGAACTTAACACGAGTCCAGAAATATCTCCACTCACATTATGGGAAGCACACAAGCCAGTTTTAAGGGGAACATTTCAGCGAGAATTGGGAATCCTCAAAAAAAACCGAAGACATTTAGCGAAGCAACTTGAAACTGAATACAACTCAGCCTTTCTGGCCTTGCAAGACAACTACACCCCCACTAACAAAAAACGCTTAGATAAAGCACGCTTAGAATATGACTTATTCCTCACAGAATCAGCTGACAAAACACTTAACAGGTCAAAACACACTTTTTACAAAAATGCGAATAAGCCAGGGACATATCTAGCTAGATCATTAAACTCACTAAATAGAACGTTTAAACCCATAAAACTAAAGATAGCGAACAACGTTGTTTCTAGCAACCCTCTCAAAATTGTAAGAAAATTTAGTTCACACCTAAAAGCACTATACTCTGAAACAGGCACATTTAATGAAGCGGAAGCAAACTCTTTCTTTTCTCAAATCCAGTTGCCAAAGATGAATCATTTACAAAAATTGCAACTGGGAAGAACTTATCACACAAGAAGACGTGTCCATGGCCATTAAAGATCTTAAATTAAACAAAAGACCAGGACCAGACGGGTTCTCTACACGATATTATAAAACTTTTACAGAACTAATCTCACCAAGACTGGCAGACGCATTCAATGACCTGTTGAAGCAAAAGACCTTCAGACCCGAATCACTACTAGCTACGATATGCATGATTCCTAAACCGCATACGGACAACACCCTCTGTACCAACTACCGTCCAATTTCTATGATAAACACAGATATAAAATTACTAGGTAAAATTTTGGCTACCCGTCTCAACAAACACATAGGCAAAATGATACATCGAGACCAAGTAGGTTTTATACCCTCCAGACAAGCGGGCGATAACATACGAAGGGCCTGCTTGCTAGCACATATTGCAAGAAAAAGGGGCATCCCTGCTTGTTTTCTGTCTCTGGATATTAAGCAGGCCTTTGATTCAGTCTCCTGGTCGTACTTAAATTATACGCTCCAAAACTGGGGATTCGGCCCAAACTATATCAAATGGATAATGGAACTATATAATAACCCAAGAGCTTATGTTAAGTACGCGGGATATAAATCAGACACCTTTAATATCAAAAGAGGCACACGACAGGGATGCCCATTGTCCCCATTATTGTTCGCCCTACTCATCGAACCATTAGCAATAAAGATTAGATCAGATCCCACTATACTAGGCATAGAACTAGGCGGCCTTAAGCACAAAGTATGTCTATTCGCAGATGACATTCTCCTATTTTTAGCATCCCCTCAAGTGTCAGGCCCAAACCTTATCCCAATACTGAACCACTTCGCAACTTTTTCAGGACTCAAGATCAACCCAAAAAAATGTCTAGCCCTGAACATATCACTTTCGAAACTAGAACTGACAGCAGCCAAAACAGGCCTTCCGTTCGAATGGCCAGAAAAAAGTATCCCATATCTAGGAACACACCTAACCGCAGCCACTTCTGATCTTTTTTCACATAACTATCCAACTCTCTTAAAACAAATCACAAACATTTTAACTGCATGGACCCATCTCCCATTGTCCTGGCTTGGAAGAATAAGCGCAGTGAAAATGACGATTCTCCCGAAATTACTATATCTCTTTAGGGTACTTCCTATCCCAATACCTGCATACTTTTTGAGAATCATCCAGAGAAGAGTCTCATCTTTCATTTGGGGTTCTTCCAAGCCAAGGATAAAGCAACAGACTTTGCATCTCCCCAAAACACATGGTGGGCTAGGACTCCCAAACTTTGCACATTACTATAGAACGGCACAAATAGCTACTCTCACTAAATACCATGCGAACCAAGAATTACCTCTCTGGGTCTCGATAGAAACAACGGAATGTGACCCCATTCCACCAACCAACCTATTATGGATACCCCCCAAATCACGCAAAAACATAGATAACCCCATAATTAAGCACTCACTCTCCCTTTGGGATAGATTCAAGTCAAAATACCACTTACAATCCCCTCACATCCCAATGCTATCTTTTTATAAAAACCCGGCATTCTATCCAGCTTGGATTGCTCCCAAAACATTTAAAGAATGGATAGACAGGGATTGCATACACCTGTACAAATTTTTGGAACTATCGAACTTCCTGCCCTTCCCGTCAATTTGCAAAAAATACGGTATCCCTCACTCAGAACTCTTTAGATACCTCCAAATAAAAAACTTCTTCGAACCACACTTGAACCATACCCCGCCACTCGCCCAGCAGTCCCCCTTCGAAAGAATATGCAGAAAAGACCCACATGCTAAGGGCACGATATCTACTCTATATCAACATTTGCTAATCCACAACACAACAGGACCACCATATGTTCGGAAATGGGAGGAGGACCTGGGACTCGAATTAGAGACCTCGGACTGGAACCAGATATGGCGTAACACGAAAGCTGCCTCCCCAAACATAATAGCATTGGAAACCAATTATAAAGTACTTACCAGATGGTACCTGGTACCGCCAGGATAGCAAAATACGCTCCAAATTATACAGGGCAATGCTTCAGGGGATGCTCAGCTATAGGTACGTTTTACCATATCTGGTGGTCATGTCCTAAAGCGCAAACGTTCTGGGCAAAGATCTTCAACATAACTAATGCGTTGACTGGGAAAACTAACCCTCCGAATCCTAAAACAGCCTTACTGAATCTGAAGCCCGAGTGTCTAACAAACATACAATTCAAATTACTAATGCAACTCTTTACGGCAGCAAAACAAACCCTGGCTAAAGCCTGGAGAACCCCCAATCTTTCGATGACAGAAGTGAAAAATAGGATGAACGTAGCAATGACGCACGCCAAAATGGAAGCATTAGACACAGACACGATTACTAAATTTGAAAACCTATGGGAGCCGTGGACCTTGTACATTACTCCAAATTCCTTTAATGATAGAGTGTTGTTGCCATGGTAGCTCAATCGGTGTGCATATCTACAGAAACATCTAACCAATGACCGTGGAATCCGACTTGCTCCTGCAGACCCCCCTTAACCCACTCCCCCTCCCCTCCACATATCTCCCCCCCCCCTCCCCTGATGGTTACCCTATATGATTTATACTGTACAAATTTTTATTAATAAGATTGACATGTGAACTCAAGACGGAACTTACAAAATCGATTATAAGTAAACTGCATTATACTGTAATCAATATACCTTAAATGCAACATCATCTATATATATATCTTTTTTTTTCTCTCCTCTTCTCTCCATACGTTATGTTGCCTTATGCATGTTGCAATTGCTATGAAATAACCTGTATTCATAACAAAACACTCTTTATAACAAAGTAACCACTATACACTATCTGTATATTCTACTTACCAAGTATCAATAAAATATTTGACAAGGAAAAGTGTGGTGAACGTAACCTCGTTTTTTGTGAAAAAAACGATGGTGTGTATGCAACATCGTCTTTGAAAGTGACGTTTCAAAAACGTCGTTTTTTACTTCACAAAAAACGTCGTTTTTTACTTCACAAAAAACGTCGTTTTTTTTCATCGCAAAAAACGACCGTGTGTACGCGGCATTATACATACAACATAAAACACAAGCAGTAAGCAAAAAAACAAACAAAAAAAATATGCAAAAAAATAAAAAAATAAAAACACCTTACATACATACATAAAAATACTTATAAATGACCCCCCTCCTCGAGAGAACCCTCAGCGTATTCTCTTACTTCTCCTTCCCTCACTTCCCCTCCCACTCCCCCCCAACTCAACCCTCCACCTACAAGAGGTCGAAGGAGATAAGGGGGAGAGAAATAAAAAAAAAAGGGGGAGACAACCTCCCTATTTCTTGTCTCTTTAAATCCCACCACCTTATGACCCCATACCATACAAAAAGGAGGGACTTAATAACACCCTGTAAACCAGGAAGAACTTATCAGTTCTTTATTTCGTGTCTGTGACATCTCTTTAAGGCCCCACTTCCCATTCTTATGACCCCATCCCACCAAGTTCATTAATCTAGAAAAAAAAAATCCCTATTTCTTAGCCCTTTCCTGACACAGCATGACAGCATATATGTATGGGAAGGCTCCGCCCCCCTGCCCAATCAGGACCGGTTATACTATAAAAGTAGGTCTCCTCCCCTATACCCGCATTCTCTGTTTTTTCCTTCACTGCTACAGGCGGTTATACTACTGCTAAAGAAAGCAGGAATTTTTATTTTCCCTCACCTGGCCGGACACTTCCCGCCAAGCCTCACAGGTTCAAAGCCTCTCCTGTGACGAAGCTCCCCGCTGTACAGGCAGACCTGAACGCCTAATGGGGGAGGCCTCACCCCAGCAGGATCCAGGAGGATGGGGGTGAAGGCATCTGGTCTCTAGGGATTGCTCATTTATCATGACGCCATGTATGGACATTCATTGGACTTTGGACATGAAGCATGCAGGTGGTAAGGCACCACATGGTGCACACAATTCTATTCAGTGACTGCTGCAAGTATAGGCAAGGATGTGGTTAAACTTGCATTACTGAAGGGCTGTGGTTGTGTCTGCAATACTGCTAATGATGATAGCAGGTGCTGTGCTGGGCTGAAGCCTTCCATTTAACTGAATAAGCCTGGCTCTACAGTCTTGATTTATTTTCTGCAGGTTTGTGGTTAATTTGCATTTCTGAAAAGCATATATCACACATGTGAATGTAACTGGATGTCTGTAGTGTCACTCTGTTTTACTAATATCAAACAGACTATAGGATGTGTTTGCAGCATTGCTGAAGTTTGAACTGATATCAGGTGATACTGAGAGCCCTTTCATTTAATGCAGGGATTGGGCCTGCAGTGTGGGCTCACTGTGTATGGAAGATCGGTCTCCTCCTTTCTGGTACATATGTCTAAGTAGGTTTAACTTGCTAGTGCTAATGTCATAGGATCGTTAATTTGTGCTGCATTCTGTGTGATTACATTAACTCCACACTAGGTAAGGCTGTGATGTGTTTACTTCTATGCATTTATACATGTTGACCCTTGGTGCTAAAATGTCAGGATCTGTTTAGTCACACTCCTTAGTACTTGTTAGCAATAGGTAATTGCTTGTGTTATTTGGGGTACCCCACTGAAAGATATGGGGTTTGTAGTGGTTACTATTTATGGGAACATAATCCCAGGCATCCAGGTCATGTGAACCAGTAGCAATCAGCCTTCTAGAGACCAGCAACTTTTAACAAAGGTGAGGGCAGGTAAGTATATGCTATATCCTAAAAAAGAGTGCACATTATGGGCATAATGAGTGTACATCTCAAGCCTCAACACAAAACACCAGTCCTACCTGCTTCTGCGACAAGGGACAGATCCCTCTTCAACCCTGAAAAAAATTCCACTATGTAGCTAACTGCCAGAAATCGCTACAAGGAATCATAGTGGTCGGGCGCTAACTGGTGTGACGGCCAGAATGCAAAAACAAGGTTGCAGGCCAAAGGACAGTGACAAAGGGGAGAGACTGAGAAGGCCTACAGTCACTAATGGTTCCATACCAAGCCTAATCAAACAACCGTGCTTGTTTAAAGGCAACCTCTACCTGAGAGCTTGCTTATGGAAAATCGCTCTGACTAGTTGGCGGATCAGAAGCAAGAGACGGCGACTTTAACCCCGTCCAGACTGACTTTGTGGAACTCAGGTACTAAGCTATTCAAGCAAAATCAGCTAAAGGGGTACCTCTGCCTCTAGAGCAGTGTTTTTCAACTCCAGTCCTCAAGGCACACCAACAGGTCATGTTTTCAGGCTTTCCATTATTTTGCACAGGTGATTTGATCAGTTTCATTGCCTTAGTAATCACCACAGCCATTTCATCTGAGGGAAATCCTGAAAACTTGACCTGTTGGTGTGCCTTGAGGACTGGAGTTGAAAAACACTGCTCTAGAGCATGAATGAATGAAAACTTATATAGCGCGGCACATGCAAACTGAATCGCCTCTGGCGCTTGTTGTTCCTGTCTCCTTTGGTGTCAAAGAGCAGCCAGCCAAACAGGCTTCAGCAGATTAACCAAGGGTACCATTCTACCAAACAGAGGAAACAATATCCTTGCAAAGACCCTGTGACAGCAAGTAGATCTGGAGATCAACAAGATTCATGTAGAGGCTATAGATTGAGGGTTAATGTACATGACAAGTACAATTACCTAGGTGGTGTTCTGTTACTGTGTACAAGTGATTGTGTGAACTGTACTGTACGATGTGTTTGCAACATGTCTGTTGTTTGTTTAATAAGCGCTTTTCTGATTAAAAAAAAAAAAAAAAGATTCATACTACTGTTAAGTAGTGTTGTTGTCACCTGCGATGAGGCAGGATGGAAGCTGAGCTCTGGTCAGTGATGAGCTCTCTATGGCAGATCCTAGATTGAAAGGGAATAGCCAATGATGCAGTTCAGTCACTGCGGATACAAGACTGTATGCTGTTTCTCCAGAAATCATTGTGGCCAGTGAACCCTTATGGCCCCTCCCACAAGTGAACACATGCCGCTTTAGTCAATGTGGTGACTGTTCAAGTCGGATCTGGCAATATCTAGAAGGAAGATTAATTCCTTATGTTAATCACCAAAGACCAGAGGATAGCCAAAAGATTGACAAGTTAAACGTGGGAGAATTATGGCGGAGAATAAAGAAGCGATAATCTAAGCCTAAACCCAAGTCGCCCAATAGGGTCAGCTGACAGTTGGATGTAAATTTCAGCGAAGGTTCCATGAGTCCTGGGCATTAGGAAGCCAATGGAATTGTTTCATTCCTCTACCTATTCATTGCATTCCCTCCATGATGCGCAAGGGCTATGATTACATGGGCGTTGGTCCAGAAGGATGGCATAGGCCATCGTGGCAATTAATCTCTCCAGTCGTCAGTAAAGCCTGACCTCCACAAATCCTACTCCAGGATTTTTAAGGAGTATTGTTCATAGCAGTGCGGCGACTTCAAGGTATCTCCCTACACTACGTTTTGAACCCACTGTGGTCTAACTGGGGGCGTGAGCGTTAAGAATACTAGGCATTGATTCAAGACGCATAGGAATCGCAGTAAAATCGCACAATTTTTGCCGTTAATACTTGAAACCTAGTCCATTAAGCCCAACCTGGTGGTGCGATAGGGGTAGTTACCTTGGTATACCCTGTATGTTGTGGTCGTTCAGGCCGACTTGTGGGCACAAGGACTACTGGTAAGTCTTGTTTGAACAGCAAAGTGAGTAACTTGTATAGCGCTGACAAATGCGAACCGAATCGCCTCAAGGCGCTTTGTATCCAGAGTCGTGCTGATCCTTCAGAAGAGTTGTGGCACAATGGCTTCCAAGTTCTGGGAAAGGTCCCAGTACAGACTCTAATCAAGTCGGGAGTAATTCTGAATGGGGAAAAAGTTAATGAACAAAATTAAGTTGCACTCAGAGAAACAGTGTAAGTATCCCATTTGAAGAGATGCTCTTTCCTATTGGTTGCATCCCACGATCGGAAAAGCGATAAAGTACCCTGTAATAACCCTTGTGGTCCGAAGGGGGCCCAAGCAGGGTTGACAACTGTATTAACCTTAGTAAAGAGAGACTTACTTCCCACGTGGGAAACGATGACTCCACAGAGGAGAAAAGTCCCCGATTGGGAGGGCTAGCCTAATCTATTTCAGCATACCAATCATCACAAGTTGTCACTCGTGGGGTAGGCATGCCAATGAAGGACAAGGTGTCCAAAATCCAGAGCTACAGCGGTCGCAGACTAAAGTCTTTCGTAAACACAACAGAGGGAGCCTCAACTATGCTGGAAGGACTCGGCAAAATGGGGAGGGCCTAGCCTCGCTGGCAAGACGGAATGCAAAACTAGTCAACTTCTGTCAGAGGTATCTCCCAGCATGTTAGGGTTTTCTAAAACTTACAGCCAGAGGGCGTAAGATACAAAAGCCATTGGATGACAAGGGACAGTCTCAAATGAAAGGCAGTCAAGGGATCGGCAACGAGCAAGACTATCAAGTTATTGGGTCTGACCGTAACCTATGTGGCTTCCCAGAGGTGGAAGCAGATAAACTAAGGACAGCCAGCTGGGTTGGCAGATTAGCCAATACGTATATATTCAACAAACCTAAGAGTCTCCAGGAGGCCTATCCGGATTTGCAGCTGTTCGGTGGTGATGACGACAATTACCCTGTAGCTTGCAGGCAATGATGCCCACGGGTACAGTCTCAGATCCGAGAATTCCCTATTCTCCTTCCTGAGATTCAACACCTCATACAGCATGCCAATGGTATCTTCAAAATTCTTCATACAAATTATATCTAGATACAGGAGACCAAGATGTGGAGGTCTCACCGTTAGTGTTGGAAATCTAATGGAGGTCAGAGTGTCTACTCCAGACTTCAAATACCTTAGCTAAGAGAAGAACCGACAGAAAATTAAAGATGGAATTCTCTGTTCCTTACTGGAAGGAATGAATTGTATACAGGAGAGCCTAGAGACGGCATGAAAGGATACTGAAACGCAGTCGTATCTATTCTTCACTCTCTGGGTTGCATATCCCAGCAATCAAGTCCGAAAGACCTAGGCAGGTCATTCTTTCCCCCATGGGGTCTTCCAAATAGTGTGAGACACATTGGGGCTGATTTACTAAAGAAGCTGCGCTGCGCCGGTACATGCCTTAATAGGTGCGCTGGATGAAGCCCTAATTAGGCGCATGAACCGGCGTTGCACAGCAGCGCGATGTGATTGATAAGTAAAGCCGCCGCCGAACTCCCTGTATAAGTCTATGAAGGGAAATCTTAATTGTGAATTTTAAAAGCTAATCTGCAAGTTTTGTCCTAAAAAGTGTTTGGGGACCTCAGTCCTGCCCCAGGGGACATGTACCAATGCTTTTTTTATTTTTTAAAACGGCCGTTTTTTCGGGAGCAGTGATTTTAATAATGCTAAAAGTGCAATAATAAAAGTGTAATTTTCCTTTAAATTTTCGTACTATGGGGGGTCTCTAATGTCAGCATGTGAAAAAGCGCATGTTTCCCGTGGTTAGAACTGTCTCTGCACAAAATGTCATTTTTCAAAGAAAAAAAGCCATTTAAAACTGACTCGCGGCAAATGAATGTATGGTTGCGGCTCCCGGCAATTGCAGAGAATTCATTCATTAAAAAAAGGAAAAAAAAAGCGTGGGGGTCCCCCCAAATTCAATAACCAGACCCTTTAGGTCTGGTATGGATATTAAGGGGAACCCCGCCGTCAATTTAAAAAAAATGACGTGGGGTTCCCCCCCAAATTCCATAACCAGACCCTTCGGGTCTGGTGTGGAATTTAAGGGGAACTCCACACCCAAAAATTAAAAAAAAAAATGGCGTGGAGTCCCCCCTAAAATCCACACCAGACCCCTTATCCGAGCACGTTGACCTGGCTGGCCGCAGAAAAGAGAAAAAGAGGGGGGGACAGAGCGCGGGCCGGGCCCCCCCCTCTCACTGAACCGCAACCAGGCCACATGCCCTCAACATTGGGGGGGTGTTTTGTGGGGTGCCCCCCAAAACACCTTGTCCCCATGTTGATGAGGACAAGGGTCTCTTCCCCACAACCCTTGCCCGGTGGTTGTGGGGGGTCTGCGGGCAGGAGGCTTATCGAAATCTGGAAGACCCCTTTAACCAAAGGGGCCCCCC